>JANIJG010004745.1:0-11274 GCA_024611175.1 Megaceryle torquata | reverse complement strand
TTGAATCACTCTCAATACTTGCAGACTGAGGCATAAGTGAGGTAAGGGAATAGAAAAGAGTTAATAAAATAATAATAATAATAATAAATAAAAAACAACCACTATCAAAAATGCCCTCTGTTACAGCCAGCTCCCAGTGGGGAGAGTCATTCAAAGCTGGCACCCAACCACCTATACCAGCTGTAAACCACAAGCAAAAAGAACATCTTCTATTTTTAGTAGTATCAGGGCTAGGTATCAATTTCAGTTTGGTTTGCTCTTTTTTACTCTGTTGTTTTTCTCTTGTTACTCTTGAAAGTCATTCCCAGTCCTTACTCTCATAAACCACATTAAAATTACCACTTCCTCTCTTTTAAGACTACAAACATGAGTAAGTCCAGTGACATACACATGGTTATACTTAACTCATCCCCTTCATAAGGTACAGGAACAATTCATGTTTTCTGGACAGTCCCTTCCAGAATCGGATCATAAAATCAAAGAAGTGAACAAGCTGCATTATATTCCATATGAAAAGTTTTATGAAGCATAAAAAAGATCCCCTAAAGCTTACTGCACATGTATTACATACAAGCAAGCCTGACAATATAAAATTAGTTTCCACTCTGTGAGGCTTGCAGCAATACAGCATCAAAACTAGTAAAACCATGTTTTTATTTTTGAGCCAAATAAAACTCAAATGCACTGCACAGACATGACTGAACAAAGCATGCACAGTTAATCCTACTCCATTTAAGAGCTTTTATCCACAAGTCAGTTCTGTTCGTTCAACAGAAGTACTTCCCAATAAGATTACAGTTAGAATTTACTAGGTTTTCTTCTGCCACTCTCCTACAGTTTGCACAAACCACTACCAGCATTTTGAAGGAATTTGCGTGAAACCAAACAATCTTGTACCCAAGTACTGTGGTTGTAACAGCTGAAGCAAGCAAATCAGATGCAATACTACTATCCATCGATAGCACAGAGACGGTTCATGGATCATAGAGTACTTCCAAAGAGCAGTGACATTAAAACGAAATTGAAATTTCGGGCAAAATTCCAGTAGTAACAAATCTCTCGTGTGAAGATTACTCCAGATGAGATGCCAGTTGCCAAAAAGCAGCCATCAAAAGCACAGCCTTCAAAAGCTGTGACAAGTAACAGGTGAACTTCAGAGATGTACAGACAATCGAAGGAGGCGAGTGCTAATCAGTGAAAAGCTAACATGGCAAGGCATAAACCAACATCTGAAACATTTCCCTCCAGCATTTACCTGCTCAAAGTAATGGCGTCTAGGAAGAACTGCTAGCAATTTGCAGAATAAGGCCTTTGGGACAAATCTCTCCCATCCATTTCAGTGGGAGGCAAATTAGGGTATTATCCAATAACTCATATAAATCATTCACAAAAATACTAAAAAAGTTCCTGAGTAGTAGGTGTGTGGTTTTCTTCAATGAGTGCACATAATTATCACTTAGGGCAAAAGGAGCATGTGCACAAACTGCCACACAAGGCATTTCTACTCCCCCCACACGCATCATAAACATCATGTCAACAGTTTGAGTTTCCATAGAACAGTTCATGAGGAACTCTTGTTCCTTGCTTAAAATCTGAAACCACTGAAGTACTTGTACTAGATAATAAAATGGCAATTTAATTTTGGTTTTGCTGTTATTTAAATCACTGAAGAAACACTCCTATGGTTTACTTCATCAGCAAAAGTCTTGTCCAGAGTTTCTGATCTGATACTCTAATCAAGGCCTTGCAGCATATTTATTTTTCTCAGCACATCTATTTAGCTATATTTAGCTGTATTTTATTCACAAAAATGCACATCTCTTCCCATACAGTCACATTTTACTGCCTGTCTATAAAAAGTTAATGCCTTGCACAGATCTTCCCATTTCTCAAATTTTAAAGAGTTTTGAAGAAATCTGAGCCATACCCTTCCAAGTATTTGTAAGCTTTTCTAAGCACATATTTTTAGCATGGTATACTGCTATATACTGGAACAAAAATTGCTTTGTTCCACATGTTTGAACTTGTTAGCCACTTGGCCAATACAAAGCCTTCAACATCTCTGCTGGTTTTGATTGGCTTGCTTAATAAAATGAAACACAGATACAACATATTTGCAGAATGATACCACAGCTCTATTGACTTGGTTTGTGCCTTTGCACTCATCTGGCACAAAATTTCTCTGAACAAGATTTTCCCAACTCTCCTCCGTTTTCCCTTTAATAGTTGTTATGGATTACTGGCAGCAGTTAACAGAAATACGAAACAAGTCAGTCACGGAGTTAAAAGGACACTTCCTTTCAAATAAACCAGAAAGAGTAATAATCAGTTTTCTGGACTAAATGCAAATGATCCAAGTATGTACTAAACACTGATAGACACAGTTAGGACAAGTTATTTTTCTACTGCTATCAGAAAAGACACTGACTCACCCTGACTTTCAGCACAGTAAATTCACAGATGTTCATTATTGTCATAACTACATATAAACATACCATGTACGTAAAGAGACCGACAGCCTTTAGGGTCAGAAGAGATATTTAGGCACCCAAGGTTGGCCTCTGGTACATCACAGGCCACTATATTTCAGCTAGTTGCTATTGTGTTGAGCTCAAAATCCTGACAGCAATTATGCAAAAAGACATCTCAATGTGAAGACATGAAGAGATGGATTCTCCATCTTCACTCCTTCCGTTTGTAGTTTGCTCCAAATGTTACTCATTCTCACTCCCTATAATTTGTGCTTTATTTCCCATTCTAATATGTCTGGCTTCAGATCACAACCATTAATTCTTGAAATAACTTTTTGTACTAGATTAAACAAGCCCAGCATTTTCTCCATATGAAAAAACAGGTTTTGCAAAAACACACTTATTTTTAATCTCTAAGGTTTGTGACAAGTAAGTTCTGGCAAAACTTGCTAGACTTATTTAAGGCATCATCACTTGCCTTGCTGCTGCCTCCCCAGAAAACTTTCAAGAGAAACTGCCCACACTAAGCTGCTCCCAGCTATAATTTACCTAACAGTACCATGATATGAGCTCTTAATGAGCTGCAAGTCTTCATCAACCCCCTAAGTAAATGCTTAAATTATACTAAATTCTTTCTAGCATATGGTTTCCTTTTCCTGATGTGCAATCCGTGTTCCTCATTACTAAAAGCTAAGTGTTGTATTTGGCTGTTTTGAAGAAAATATTTCTGTTGAATGGTCCAACTTTATCAAGAAACATATGACTCCCACTTTCTCCACCATTTCCCATTCCACTAAGGTTTATGCCATTACAAAATGTAGTAATATTGGTTTTAAATCGCTTTAATTACCTAGCAACAGGTCTAGCAGAGACTGCTGCGTAATCCTACCAGAAACACACCTATTCGGTAGAGTTACTCCACAGACGAGTACTGAGATATGCCATCCAGTTTATTCTTAAGGAGCACATTAATAGTACTGCACAGCACCAATTTTAATTGTCTTTATATATCTTTTGACATTAACAAATAGTAAAAACAAAGAGAATACTAAAAACTGACACTGGACAGAAAATGTACATATCCCACTACCCTGGAAAAAATCATGAGATCATTCCATGATCCTTTTAGACAGCAATTGGCTTAATCATGATCAAGCATGCTTATCACATCACTAAACATGATGTAATCACACCAACTCAGTTGCTGCAGCTGTGGATGAACTTTGGTGTTTAATTATTTACTAAGCATATTATTCTTGGCACTAGTCTGCTGTCCTCCAGCTTATAACCGTCTTCCTAAACTCTGAGGATATTGTATGCAAGTTAGATATAGTCATGCTGCAACAATTGTCCAGAAACTGTATTGTCAACCATTAGGCCAGTGCGTCCTCACTGCTGCATAAGGCAGGCACGCTGAAGTGCTGTGAGGATCACATACGCTGTGTCTCTGTACAGTCTGAGTAAAGCTGAGAGTCAAGAGGATTTTTAGATAAACTTAAAAATGTTTCTTAAAATAAAAACAAAACCAACCATAGTTGGTAAAGGTGTGGTAAGTTAATTCTGCCTTTTCACACAGGAAAAGACCTGTCTGCCTTTCCATGTGAACAGGAGGTTGCGAGAGAAGGTGACTGGTAGAATGGTTAGGCTTAAACCTCGCTGCAAGATGAGATGAAGCTGAAGCGCAGCTCTGACTAACAGAGGTAGTGGGAGCCCCAGATCAAATTCAGCAGCAGGCAGGGAAGAGATAACACCAAGCAACACGCACTGAGCTTATAGTAAACCACAGTGCTTAAGAGACCAGAGAACAAGACAGAAGCAGGCAAAGACAGTGAACACTACCTCTTCCTAACTAGTAACGTGCTCAGTGGTATCTAAGGGAAATTACTAGCTCTACAGGTGCAGCTAGCTCTCCTCCTCAGGTCCACAGCAGAGAGGAGCTGCTAAACGAGAAAAATGAGGGAGGACAGTATAGAAACAATAATGCTTTAAATCAAGAGACACCCTTGGCTGGGACCTCCTCAATGTGTCGTTACTGTAAGATCATCCAGTTGTGGGGGTTTATAATTAAACAAACAGAAAGCTCCAAACAGTTTGCCTCAATTAGCTAGACGATGGAAGACACTAGAAAATAATTTCTGTCTTTGTTCCCACAGCAGACAAAGTGAATGAAAAGTAAACTTTTACCTCTTTTTCTATTTTGAGCAGCTTCTTTACAGCCACCTCCTTGTCCTGAGAAATCCATCGGGCTCGGTAGACGCTCCCGAAACTCCCTCCACCGCAGTTCTCAAAAAACTGCAAGTCATCAAATCTAATCTGCACAAATGAAGCACTGGTAGACGACATCTCATAATGACAAAATATTCCACAGTAAAACCTGTGAAAATAAAAGCTTTCATTAACACATATTCTCCATGGACTTAAGGACTTTCTTACCTGTGCTCAGACACCCCAAAACAAGAACCAGCCACCATAAACACACCACAGTAAATCCACAGGGCACAGGAGGAAAAGATCTGGAAGCTTGCACTCCAACAGGCTGTGCAAATGTTTGCATAATTTGCACTAGCTCTTAGGAGCAGCTGGGAGACAGAAAAGACTAAAAATATTCCTTGGAGAGATACTGACGTTTCCCGAACACCTTAGAAGCGGCTCTGTGAAAGGCAGGCACTTTGCTGCCTTCCCCAGCGCAAGAGATGCATGCCAACAGATGGGAAGTGCGCTCTCTGCTCCAAGTTTGCCTAGGAGCTCAGGCATGCCAGACACGCCGGCTCTCCCGCCGCAATGGCCACCCTGGCTGGGCAGGCAGCCTTCCGGAAGGCGGGCAGCAGCTGCCAGTGCCCAGGGCAAGTTAGGAGCACTTCATGCAAGGATGTGGAAAAATCTGGCCATGGTGAACGTCTTTTCTTCCACAGTGACTCAGTTCTGGTTGCATGCTGTAACAAAGCGCAAGTACATGATAATTCATCTGGGTTACAGTACGTGAGATTCCACACCCGGTGCCAAGGTTGGTGTCGGCCGTTTCAAGGGATGATCCCAGCTCTGCTGCCAGGGGTACAGAACGTCCTTCTCAGAAGTTTCACAGCAAATAAAGCTTATGCCCACAGTGAATTTCAAGAAACTTTATCACCTAAATGCATGAACAATTACTAATTTCAGGCTTCTTTTTTTGGTGTTGTAAGATCAGGAAGCCTTAGGTCCTCAGTGGGACTGCAGGACACAGCATCCTCCAGAACCATATTCAAGCCTGCTGTTGGATCATTTCAGATGCACCAGTTTAGACAAAGTAAGTTTTAATTACCAGCAAAAGTTACTATACTTGAAATTATTGAAAGCAAACTTATCAGCATAAAATGAAATGGCTATGAATAAAACAAGTCAGAAAGACACGATTTTTTGGGTTGCTGAAGAATATTACACCTCCAACTATAGTGGTCTAACTATAGTACCAAAACATCCTGTATCTTCTAGGAGCCTTCAATCTATAGGGCTTTTTGAAGTGGAATCCACACATTGTATGTTGTCCAGGGCTGGGAAACACACCTGTAATAAACCCAGCAGTGACAACTGCTGAAACCTCTTGATCCCACTCCCTTCTGTAGCAGACACAAAGGCATAATTTCCCCCCCCCCCCAGCTCTCCTGCCTGTGCACCTAACATGACTGAAAGGTTGCAATATCATTTAAACAGAAATATCTGGCACTATTTGGTTGGAGCTATTCTCCAAATGAAAGACAAAGATACCGATGTTTTTCTACATACTGCATGACAACATAAGAGCCTCTTCTGAAACTGCCTGCTGTTTCACATCTCTTTACCACCCATAAGGGTAAAAGCAAGCACTGACCAAACCATAACAGCTTCACTATGTTTACAGAAGACATCACATTTAGGAGGCAGCAGGTTTCAAGTACACCTGTTGCTCACAGCCAGCCTGCAAAGCTCTCACTGAGGGAACAAAAACACTCTTCCACAGCTCTGCAAATCACAACACTGGTTACCTGTGGGACATGAAATAAAGCCCATTTTTCCAGTACGCTGCCACAAGTGCCTGTACTCTTCTGCTGACCTTCTGTTCCTGTTTTAACCTTGCTGCTGTTCTTAGATTTCCTGACATCCCAGAGTCATGTTTTGCATACCTGGCACACTTCTTTTTTTTGAAAGAAAGCTCAAAGAAAAGTGAATTGGTCACTCCTGAAAATTAGAAAGGTAGCAAGGCCAGTTTTAACTTTTTGCTCTTTGCCACTGCTGCTTAATTAGCAAGTCATCAGAAAGAAAAGCTCATTTGCCTTGTTTACTCCAGCAGTTGTTTCAAGTTAACGCTGTGTACACAGTGTCTCAAGCGTATGTGACACTTCACAGACAAATAAAGCAGGTCAGCTTCCCAACCCAGACACCTCACAATTCAAGGCCACAGCCCTGCACAAATTTATGCACATTGATAATTATGCTCCAGTGAATTCATCTCCTTACTGATACCAGAATTATTTAGAAGAGTGATGTCACTTGTAGGCAAAAGCATATGCACCATCTAGACCATATATTTAACAGCTGATAACAGATATTTGTGTTTGGAATGGCAGAAGGAACAGAAAACCAAGCAAAAAGAAAAATACATCCCAGGAAATACGTAATTCTGGCCTTCACTGTCTAAATTCAATAGTTCTGAAAAGCTGTCAAATTAAACTATGGTTCACCAAGAACAACCAAGCAAATTATTTGACTTCTGAAAGTTACACTAACATAGAACAAGAGGTTGTTCCAAGATTTCACAGAAAACAGACATCAAGATGGTACAACATGCACACCAGACACTTGATAAATACAAGTGAGTACTTTTCTGATGGGTCCTCTTTGCTGCTTAGAACTTTACCTAAATATTTATGCAGTCACAATGCAGTGCCCAGCACACAAGCATTTGCAGAAGCTAATGTTCATTCTTTCAACACCTTTCTGATTTCAGATTTATCTACAGCAGTCAACTTGCTGCAGATGCTATAGGCGCCAGCATACAATAAAGTAATAGAATTTAAAGAATAATTTATTGGTTTGTATCAGGTTCTTCCAGATGCTTTTTTCCAGATAAAATAGAGAAGATGTACAAGGGACAGTCTTTTGAGATTTATAATTAATAACAGTCTAAGTCAGGTATATAGTTTTCTCCTTCTAGATGAAAAAACGGACCTGTTTAAAATATTACTCCACATTCTCAGATGCAAGGTAGTTAATCCTCAATTAGGCAGATCAGTCTCTGTTACACTTGAGACAACAACTGTTTAGAGTAACAACTTTGTGTGACAAACTAACACATGGTTATTAACTTGTCATCCTGTTTTAAAAGATACTTAAATCTGAGTTTATATCATTGGTTAAGAAAAAAAAACAGAAAAAGTATTTTATTACGTTTGCATTGAAAACAAGTCCATCATTCCAACAACGTACAGCACATCTTTGCATCTTACACTTCTGCAGACAGAAAAGCTGTCCTTTGCTGCAGGGTCTTCAGGCTTGGGGCCAGGGGCATTATGGCAATTCTCTCACGCAGCCTAACGAAGATTTGACACAGCACTGTCCTTCCCATCTAACACAGTTTTGAGTGTTTAAGCCATTATGTCATCATGTAGCAGTGGGGAATACTACAGCGACTGACTTTGTTGGTTGCTTTCAATGAAATGAAAACATGACAGTTCAGAAACAGTGAATGACAGGTATTTTAAGAAATAATTCAGTTGTTCATTATTCCAATTATTATTCTTATGAGATCTTTTCTGGGAAAAAAAAATAGAACTTTATCCATTTTCTGTTTTAGCTCTAATGATTAACATGAGCTTGTAATCTTCCAATAACATCTCCATCCTCTCCTGTGTCATTTTTCTTCCTGATTGTAACATATTTGAGCATGCTGTTAGAAGCTGTTCATTTCACATCAAAAAAGGAACAGATTTGAGATGCATTTGGTAGTATTTAACATGTCAAGTTATTATTTAACATTATTTAACATGTCAGGACTCTATTACGCAGCAAGCTATTAAGCCACAACAAGCTGAGTTCAGTACAGTAAGAAGCATACGGTGTATGAAACCATCTGCCACCACTGGCTTGTTGTGCTCAGAGCATTTTAGGGGAGTAATGCACATAGGGGTCCCTTCACAATACCCTGCTGAGGTCCCACAGAATCCCCCAAAGTGAGGGAAATCACAAGCACCCTGACAGACAGGTCACAAACAAACCCCACTGCAGGCTGCCCTGTCCTGCATCCTAGCACAGCTACACTGGAAGAACCCAACACATTCACCTGTACCTCCCAGATGGCCCAAAACAGCCTGCACTGTAGTTGAACTGCTACCAATGCCCAGCTCTCTGCTTTATTTCATGTACAAGCCAAAAGACCCTGCTATTCGCCAATTCAACTACTCCTCCCAGAGCACAAAGCTTCCACTGAGGAGGGACTTAAAAGTTAAGTGACAGGAGGCAGGAAAGAATTTAGCACAAATTGCACAGCAACTGCAATTCATGATTTGCTTAGTGCATTGCTGCAGAACTGAATATTGCACCCCTTACCTTGCACATGCACCTGAAACTGCTTGAGTATTTCATTTACTTCAGGAAAACCCTTTGTAATTTATTAAAAGGAGCAACCATGCAACTGGCTGCCCTCATTTCACTGTGTGGAAAGCATGATTCGGTGCTCTTTTCAGGAAGGCACACTGCCAACATATTGCCAATAAAGTAGTAGCACAGTACACTTGTGCTATCTTAAAATACACAGCAGAATGTGCCAAGTTTCCTTTTTTGGCAAAACAGCCCATTTGCTTTCAGGATCTTTGACCATCCGTTTTTAGACCCAAATCATCCTTTGTGTCCAAAAGGGCCTACAGACATTGAGTATATCAACCTGGATTTTTGCAACAGCATATTTATTTAGCCTTTCAAAAAACAAAAACAAAACCAAGAAAGTCCAACAAAAATATACTCAAAACATGGCTAATCACTGTCTCATCTAAACAGAAAACAGAAACGGAGTTGCAGTGATAACAAACTACAAGAGATACTGCAGAAAGAAGTTTCAGTATAAGATTTTTTAATCACATCATGAACTGCTGATGGATACAATGCAAACAAACTCCAAGCACAACTCCAAATTAAATACATGCTTATCTTCTAATCTCCCACTAAGTTAAGATAAAACCAACAACCCATACAAATACCTAAACTTTCATAATCAGACTGAGCAGCAGTGCTGCAGATGGTGAGACTGGAAGCATGGCTCTGCCTACCTCAGTACAAAAGCAACATTTGAGCCTGTCCTTTGTCAGAATCTAAGAATTCTGCTTAACTTCCATTAATAACATTTCTAATTTTATTTGAATTTATATAACCATCAGTGCTATAGAAAAAGAGCTTAACTCAGCCTAAACAGTTTGATGAAAAAAAAGTATTTTTGACCTGAGCTGTGTCAATGGCAGAGACTGAGGGGTTTAAAGGCTTCAATTTAAATAGAAAACATTTTTTTCCTCAGAGAAACCCTGAACTGCTCACTTCACTTACATTATACCTAATCAGGTGATGTCTACCAGGAATACACACCCAACACACCATAAGGCAGATAAACCTGCACCCTGGCCCCTAGAGCTCCTCGGTCCTCTAACAGGCGTCACTGCAAGATCCGGGCCTTGGGTCTGTCATCCTTTCTGCATTCTCCTCCATCGGTAAGTCAGGCTCTCCAGGGTTACCATTATTCACACAATGCCACCAGTATGCAAAGCACATTAGTGATAGATAAAACAAGTAGGCTTCTAAGGACTTACTATTTCAGGGCAAAGTCCTGAAAACATCTAACCACATGCCTCCAGAAGAAAGCTATGATGTTTTCAGGCAGTGACCCAGTTAATCCAGTGTTTTCAAATTATTTCTGCTTCTGGAATTTAAAAAAAAAAAAAAAAAAGTAATGATCCATGGCTTTCCCGATGGCTCTGTCGCTAAAATTCACAGCAAAGCACGTTGGATAGAGGGGTAATGGATGGTTCACACACACGTAAAAAAAAAAAAAAAAAAAAAAAAAAAAAAAGGCGCACACTGGTAGAAGGGAACTAACGAGCGAATACAGCAAGAAATGCTAGTTCACTTGGAATAAGAGGGGGAAAATGGAAAGAAGGAAAGTCACATCTCAAAAGTCCAACCTCGGGGCTTTTATGCCCAAAAAAACAGAAAAAACCGACCCAGGTGAACATAAAATGACTGTCTGAACCACCGTCTGAGGAGCGGAGGGGTGGGCGAGGAGAGCGGCCCCCAACCAGGCCCCGGCTGTCCACGTCCCGCGGCCGACCGCAAAGGGCGGTCCCCCTCCCGCGCGGGGCCGTCCCGTACAGCCACCACCCTCCGCCCGCTCCGCGGCGGACACCACCGCGCCTTGTCCGGCCAGGCACCGCCCGCCTCCCGGCCCCGGGACCCCCGCCCCTCTGCTCGGCCACGCGTGGGCGCCGCTGCCTCCCGGGAGGGTCGGCCGGCGCCGCAGGACCAGCCGGCGGCTGCCCCACAGGGCGACGCAAGGTCAGGCCGTGCGCCGGGGCGGCCGAGCGCACCCGCTACGAGGACTTTCAAAAGTTGCTTCAACGGGTAGGAAACGTCAAACCCGGCGGGGACACCCACGGCCCGGCCTCACCGGTTGCCCGACGCTTCTTCACTCCACAGAGCTAAACACGTACCGACCGCCTCGGCCGCTCCCAGCGCTCCCCCCCCCCCCCCCCCCCCCCCCCCCCCCCCCCCCCCCCCCCCCCCCCCCCCCCCCCCCCCCCCCCCCCCCCCC
>JANIJG010004744.1:0-19133 GCA_024611175.1 Megaceryle torquata | reverse complement strand
GATATATATCAAATATTTTTATGGATATATATATTTTATGGATATTTTTATGAATATATATGGATTATTTTATGGATATATATATATCAAATGGATACATGTGACATAAATTGTAAGAGCAAGCCAAGACAGAGAGTCAGAACTCCATTCCTCTGATAATTACACCAATAATTACACCAAATACCAGAAAAGAAACCTGGTTTAACAAGAACCTGTAAATTCTGAAGTAAAGGAATAGAATGGATAGTGAAGTTAGAGCACAGTTATTAAAAGAATGACACTGAAATCTAGCCTAGAAACTGAGCCTACTTCAGGACAGTTTCAAGTTCTTCCTTATCTCAATACAGGCTGGGGGATGAGGTGGTAGAGAGCAGCCTTGTGGAAAAGGACTTGGGGGTACTGGTGAATGAGAAGCTGGACATGAGCCAACAATGCACACTAGCAGCCCATAAGGGCAATCACATCATGGACTGCACCAAAAGAAACATGGCCAGTAGACTAAGAGGTGATTCTGACACTCTGCTCTGGTGAGACCTCACCTGGAGTACTGTGACCAGCTCTGGAGACCTCAATACAAGAAGGACATGGACCTGATGGAGAGGGTCCAAAGCATGGCCATGAAAATGATCAGAAGGCTGAAGTACCTCTCCTATGAAGACAGACTGAGAGGGTTGGGGTTATTCAGCCTGGAGAAAAGAAGGCTCCATAGAGACCTTACAGTGGCCTTCTAGTACCTGAATGAGACCTACAAGAAAGCTGGAGAGGGGCTGTTTACAAGGGAATGTAGCAATAGGATGAGAGGCAATGGTTTTAAACTGGAGAAGGATAGATTTAGATTGGGAATTAAGAAGAAATTCTTTACTGTTAGGATGGTGGAACACTGGAACAGCTTGCCCAGGGAGGTGGTGGAGGCCCCATCCCTGGAGATATTTACGGTTAGGCTTGATGAGGCTCTGAGCAACCTGATCTAGTTGAGGATGTCCCTGCATACTGCAGCGGGGTTGGACTAGATGACCTTTGGAGGTGCCTTCCAACCTGGGACATTCTATGATTTTGTGAGCTGTGCACAGATCTCCAGATTCTTCCCTGATTTTCTCTATTATTATGGGTACGCAGACCTGCCCCCTCCTCTGCTTTACTGTTCCAGTCTCCATCTGTAGCTACTTCACCTCTGAATATATTCTGCATTTCTATCTGAGTGACTTCTTTACTAAGAGGATGCCTCTGCATCAAAAATGTCCATCCTCTGAGCAAATCTTCATGCATCTTTCAGAACATTAAACTACAAAAGGTTCAGTGCTGCATAGTATTCTCCCACCAGCACTCCCCAGAGTCCATTTGTCATATTTATAATGCATCTTTGCTTCAGTACCAGGGTGAGATTTGGTACTTAGAAAAAGGAAATCTCACAGAATCACAGAATGTTAGGGGTTGGAAGGGATCTCAACGGACCATCTAGTCCAACCCCCCTGCCAAAGCAGGATCACCTAGTTTAGATCACACAGGAACATGTCCAGGGCGGTTTTGAATGTCTCTAGAGAAGACGACTCCACAACCTCCCTGGGCAGCCTATTCCATTGTTCTGTCACTCTCACTGTGAAAAAGTTGTAATGTTTACATGGAAATTCCTACGTTGCAGCTTGCACCCATTGTCCCTTGTCCTATCACTGGACATCACTGAGAAGAACCTGGCTCCATCGCCCTGACAATCACCTTTTACATATTTATAAACATTAATGAGGTCACTCCTCAATCTCATCTTCTCTAAGCTAAAGAGACCCAGCTCCCTCAGCCTTTCCTCAGCAGGGAGATGTTCCACTCCCTTCATCATGTCTGTGGCTCTGCGCTGGACCCTTTCAAGCAGTTCCCTGTCCTTCTTGAACTGAGGGGCCCAGAAGTGGACACAACACTCCAGGTGTGGCCTCGGCAGGGCAGAGTAGAGGGGTAGGAGGACCTCTCTCGACCTACTAGCCACCCCCCTTTTAATCCACCTCAGGATGCCATTGGCCTTCTTGGCCACAAGGGCCCATTGCTGGCTCATCATCATCCTGCTGTCCACCAGGACCCCCAGGTTCCTTTCCCCTATGCTGCTCTCCAACAGGTCAGTCCACAACCTGTACTGGTAGCTGGGGTTGTTCTTTCCCAGATGCAAGGCTCTGCACTTGCCCTTGATCTACTTCATTAAATTTCTCCCCTCCCAACTCTCCAGACTATCCAGGTCTTACTGAATGGCAGCACAGCCTTCCTTCCAGTGTGTAAGTCACTCCTCCCAGTTTTGTGTCATCAGCAAATTTGCTGACAGTGCACTCTGTTCCCTCATCCAGGTCACTGATGAATATATTGAATAGTACTGGTCCCACAGACCCTCAAGAGACTCCACTAGATACAGGCCTCCAACTAGACTCTGTCCTTTGACCACAACTCTCTTACTTCTATCCTTCAACCATTTCACAATCCACATCACTACCTGATCACCCAGACCACACTTCCTCAGTTTAGCTGCGAGGATGCTGTGGGGGGTGGTAACAAAATGCTTTACTGAAATCAAGAGAAACCACATCCACTGCTCTACCATCATCTGTCCACCTGGTTATGTCCTCATAAAAGGCTATCAGGTTGGTCAGACATGACTTCCCCTTGGTAAAACCATGTTAACTGCTCCTGATGACATCCTTGATATGCTTAGAGATGGCACCAAGGATAAGTTGCTCGATCACCTTTCTTGGGATGGAGGTGAGGCTGACTGATCTATACTTACCCAGGTCCTCCTTCTTACCTTTTTTGAAAACTGGAGTGACATTTGCTTTCCTCCAATCCTTGGGCACCTCTCCTCTCCTGTTCCCCATGACTTAAAAAAGATGATGGAGAGTGGCCAAGCAATGAACTCCAACAGCTCCCTCAGCACCCACAGGTGCATCCCATCAGGACCCATGGATTTATGCATGTACAGATTGCTTAACTGGTCCCAAACCCAGTCATCATCAATCGAAGTAAACTCTTCCTTTATCCTGACTTCCTCTGGGTCTTCAGGGGACTGGGGCTTCTGAGCACAGCCTCCAACAGCATAGATAGACACAAAGGCGGCATTCAGTAACACCACCTTCTTTGTGTCCTCTGTCACCAGGGCACTCACCTCATTCAGCAGTGGGCCTACATTGCCTGTAGTGTTAGTTAAAACACTTCAAATACATCTGCAATGTATTTGAAGAAACCCTTTCTGTTGTCCTTGAACCCTCTTGCAAGATTTAACTCCAAGGAGGCCTTAGCTCTCCTGGTTGCCTCCCTGCATCCTCTGACGAGAGTCTTATATTCCTCCCAAGAGGGCAGCCCATCTTTCCATGATCTATAGACTCCTTTCCACTTGAGTTTGCCCAGCAGTTCCCTGTTTAACCATGTGGCTCTCCCGGCTCCCTTTCTTGATTTCCTACCTCTTGGGATGCTCTGCTCTTGATCTTGGAAGATGTGGTCCTTGAATGTTAACCAACTATCCTGAACCCCTTTAACTTCTAGTACCCTGCCTCATGGGATTTCCCCTAGCAATTGCTTGAAAAGGCCAAAGTTGTCCCTGCTGAAGTCCAGGGTTGTGATTCTGCTTGGTATTCTCTTCCTGCTACACAAGATCCTGAACTCCACCATCTTGTGGTTGCTGCAGCCATGGCCACCCTCAACCTTCACTGCTTCAACCCTACCCCTCCTTGTTAGTGAATACAGATCCAGCAGCTTCACTCTCCTAGTTGGCTCATCCACCATTTGCATCAAGAAGTTATCGTCAATGCATTGGAGGAACCTCCTGGATGTTAATGGCTGGCTGACTGGGCCTTCCAGCAGATAGCTGGGTAGTTAAAATTACCCATCAGGAAGTTAACATCAGTGCACTGGAGGAACCTCCTGGATGTCTTCCATGTCTGATACTTTCTTTCAATCAGGACAGGATCAGACTTCTTTCTCTTTTTTGTTCCCTTAGGAAAATATGTTTATACAAACAACATTTAGTTGTTGTGATTGAAAAGCAGCAGAAATCAAGTGCAGATGCAACATTCCAGCATGATGTTTTGTAAAAGAGATACTGCCTGGGCTGCAAATAAGCCCTGGAAACTCAGTGATGGGCTGCAAAGTTTTCTTTGTAATAGCACTTAAATTGGTCTGTTCTGCTTTAGTTGTGCATTCATCCAGTTCAGCCCAAGGATATCCTTGTTGAGGTTGTGTTGTTCAATACTCAAACCCTTTAATGTGTAATGTAATATATTCTATTGACAAGTTTTCTAATTATTATGGAGTATCAGCTCAATGGTGATTCAATGAAGGGAAATAATCAGATTTTGGTGCATGGTTGTCTTTGTGACAGGGAAAACTGGAGCATAAACAAATGGATAAATTATGGTCAAAAAATACCATATATATAACTGAATTCATTTATTCAAATAACTAAATTAATTTATTAAAGTACGCAAAGTCTCAAGTAAATACACACTTTAACCCTAACAAGGTAATGTGGGTGCTATTGAGATACTGTTTTGGGGAAAAAAGGAAATAAAATTTTCACAAGGCGATATGCTTGCTGAGCTTTGAAGAGTTTTCAGTGAGAAATAACAATTTACCTGCATTAGTGATTCTAAGAACTCTTCCAGCTTTACAAGATAATAAATTTAAAAATAAAAGTACCTGGTTCAGGTGTTAGAGAGTTGTTTATTTGCTTAGAAGGAAATATTTTTAAGGGCATAAAAATGTTGACATTTCCTGCTAGGAGCACTGTTTATCTTTCAGAAGATCAAAAAAGAAACAAATCACATTTATGTGCCTGTTTACCAAAACATAATCTCGGATTTTACAAGTGTAGAGGATGTGATGTATTGCTCTGTGTCATGATTCAGACACTTCAGTGAACATCTACAACTGCTGTTTAATTAATATACAAAATGGCCTCCCAGACCTGCTGTGAATACTGGATTTTCAAAGTCACATTTTGATGGAATCTGATCTCTCACCACAGATATGGAACAGATATTTCCAATAGAATGTTTAAGATCTTATCCCAAATGACTGACATTTGGGAAAAGTGGAATATATATAAAGATTTACTTCACGATTTCTTACTTTAAAGAAAATAAATATGAAATGTGGACTTTTCTTTAAAGGTTCTGGCTTTGCCTATTGGCCTGTGTGTCTTCTGTTTCAAATTTAATATAACTGAAAACCTTAATATTTTGGCTCATCTGGACTAGGGAAGGCCTGACATGACAGCAGAGCAGGTGCAACACACTGTAATGGTCTTGGTACATGGAAAACATTCCTGCCTCTTCCATATCTGCCATATTACTGCTCATCTGCCACAGAGACTGCAGATTGTAGCTACTTTCAGATGAAACAGAACATGGCAAAAAATATATAAAATATACATTCCTATGAGAAAATAAGAAAGTGAAAAAAGGTTAACCCCCAACCAACCAAAGTAACAAAAAAATCAGTTGTACTAGAAAGCCAAAACCTTAGTTTAGTGCCATCCCAAACAACTGACAAACAAGCATCCAGTCTTGCCAAAAAATTACTATCATTTGTTTTCAAGACACACAAGTCTGAGCTCTTGATCTATAACTAAATTACTGGCAAAGTGAAAAACAGTACCCAGGGGTAACTGAACTACTTAGTCCATCTCATCACAGATTAGTAAAATATGCTGTTATGATGGGGCTCTTGCAAAAAGAGGTATGTATAAATTCAAATGTACTCAAGTGTAGATGGAGTTGAGTCATACCCTAACAGGGAAGCAGCTCGATGGACTAATAATGTATGAGACATTAAGAGTTGAAGAAAATAAACGGTACTTGTGCAAGACTGAAAGAACTTTCAAAAAGCACTACAGCATAAGTTGCTTCTTCAATTTACAACTTCCCTCCTTCCACAAAAATGAAATTTCTACAGCAACCCATCAGCCACAATATGAGGACAAACTTCTCATGGCACTGCCATATCAGGCAGCAAAAAGGAAAAGACGCATCACTAATTCAAAGATAGTTTTCACTATTCACTATTCTTAGCAAATACCAGGAGCACAGAACAAACCAGTAGGGAAAACAAACAAACAAACAAACAAAAAACAACAAAAAAAAACCCCCACAAAAACAACAACAACAACAAAAAAAACCCAAAACATGTAAAAATATTAAGTAATATATTTAAATAACACTGCATTACTCTTTGAACAGCAAAAGACCACCAACACTGCAGACATGGTTCTAAGAAAAAGTCAAATTTTCCAACTTTCTTTGCAGTTGCTGAAGAAAAAGGTGCTAACATACTGTTAATAAACATATTGTTATGTTAATAAACGTTAAACATATTGTTATGTTAATAAACATATTGTTTAAAGTCTTCGATAAACTTCTCATTATAAAACGATCCAGTCATCAGTGAGTAGGATGTGACAGAACTATGTAATACTGATCACTTATGGTAAGGCTGAAACTCCATTAGGTGATACCATCAGTAACTGTGACAGCAAAAGCATCCTTTCTGCCCACTGACCCTTAAAGAGAATACAGCATCTGCTTTCCCTGTGAATTACAATTGCCCATGTCCATAAACACTGTTTTCCATTAAGATCACCTTTCAAACATGTTACAGCTGATGGCTCACACCTTGCTCTCTTCTGGCTGCAGCCCAGCTAGAAGTGGTCTAGAACTGGGGGAGTGCAGACACATGCCTAATTTGTACAAATTATGAGTGCTCCTACAAAACTCAATCTCCATCGCACAAATGGGCAGATTCCAGTTTACAAATATCAAAGAAAACATTTTGCAAGCCGTCATCATTACAATTATCCCTTTGGTAGAAAGTGAGCAAAAACAAGATGGAAGAAATACCAGTATTTTGTAGGAAGTAACATTGCAGGAAGGAGAAATCTGCACCAAAATTGTTCAGAATAAACCAACATTTTTGTTACAAAATGACATGTCCTCATCTTCAGAAACTAACTTTTGATTTACTCAACAATAACTTTGAAGTAGAACAGAAAAAGAGTTCAATTTTGCAGACATAAAAGCTACACTATAACCCAATAATGTAACTGTATCACAGGTGTTCAATTTTATTTTTTGCGGTCCAAACACCATATTTTTTGGTTTTAATTTCAATACAGAGAGACGGTGATGGATTATTACAATTGTAACTCTATATTAGACATCCTGTGTGGTAGCAGACAATAAAAGTTTGTTTTGTTTTGGGGGTTTTTTTTTCGTATATGTGCATCTCCACACCCAATCAGTTGTGTCAAAATGACAGTACAGAGAGTTTCTACAGTATTATCTGTGATGCAAAATCCTCTAGTACAAGTGATTTTTATGCTTTTTGAAATCTTGTGGTTGGTTTAGGGATATGGTAAAAATGCATGACTGAAAAATGCTTTCAGAGATTTATAATCTATTACTTGGCTGCTGAGGCACATCTCAGTGGCAGAAATAGGGCATCTGATGCCCTTCAGCTACTCTGAGATCACACAGAGCTCTTGCCTGAACATATCCATAAGGCTCAGAACTGACTTCCTGAAATTAAAGAGCAAGCAGAACTAATATGGGGTCTGTCTATTCTGCCTTGTCTGATGCTGTAGTGGAGAATTTCTTTGACTTCATTTCTCTGTGGACAACTAGCCAGTGATACAAATCACTGTGGTTTCACCAATAACATATATATATATATACACACACAAGGTCCATAGAAAGAAAACTGAAATTATGCCTTTTGGAATTCTTTGTGTGCCTTCTTCACATGCCTTTTTAGCTTTATGAAGATCTTCTCCATGAAAGTGAGTGCACAGGACAAGGTTAATTAGACTATGACTAAGGCTTTACCATTGCCAAACATGTCCTAAAACAGTAATTTGATGGATTGGAGAGAAAATTAAAATTGCATACAAACTAAAATTACATACAAAACTTTCAGTCATTACATCACTAATACTATTTCACTTTAAGTCTTTCTCTGTGTGCAGTTAATTTCAGTGTCAATATACTTAAGACAAATTAAAACTTTACACATACTTTACCATTACTTAGGAATTTTAGTACCAGTGGCTCATGTGATATCAACAGGAAAAATATTTACATTCAAATTCAGATGTTTGTATAAGAGAGACTGAACTATAATCATACCCTACTACAGATATTCATCAGTAATTACATTTTTTAAAGTTGTCTAAAATGCATGCCATGAAAATCAAAAGCACATAATTAAAAGCAATGTGCAAACAAGGGTTTTTATTTATATCTAGTCAACATTTCTGTCACAGATAATTGTAGACCATAATGAAAACAATCTGATCTATTAAAGATGTATAAAATAAGCATAATGGATATGCAAAGTCGATTTCATTTCTTTCAAAAGAAAAAATATATTAAAAAAATCATTTTGGGAAGAGGCTGGTTGGTATAGGGAACCAATAATAATATGCATCAGCACAGAATTATTCATTTTCATTTAGTCACTTACTGAATCTTTCATAAATGAATAGTTCTTTTTTAATCAAATGTTTTGTTATTTACAAGTATTTTACAAATTCTTACCATAATGATACACCACAGGAATTTGAATTACCTGATTTTGCTATGCACTAACTCTTTTGAGTTTGGATACACTGTATAATTTCTTTTTTTTTTTTTTTTTTTTTTTTTTTTAATTCCTACTGTTGCCGTAAGCATTTTTAAACAAGGACTCAATGAAAGACAACTAGTAGGCAGGAATACATTTTGCTGAAACTTCATACAAAAACCTCACAACAGCATTTCAATTAAACAGAAGATCCAGAGGGCTGTATTTTGACCAGAAAAGCTCTTATTTCCAACTTTTTTCTCTTAAAAACCCATTCAGAAAAATACACTACCTTTGCTTTTAGAACTTGCCCATAAATAGAACTTTTCACCATATGACTCTGAAGTGTCTTGGGGATTACTGTGCTTTAGGCCCAGCTGGGAGCTGAGCATCACATGGCCACTCACTCAGACAATCCATCTCCCATCCCCCATGGAATGAGAAGAAGAATAGGAAGAAAAAGGCAAAACCCCCTGAGTTAAGGAGAATTTGACAGAATTGCACAAGAAGGAGAATAGTAATAAACCAGTATGTAAAGTGAGCGAAATAAAATTAACTGAAACACCTAAACCTGAACCAATGTCTCCTCCCCAGAGCCCTACTATGCCCTTATATAGTGGGCATGACACCACTATGGAGTGGAATATCCCATTGGCTGGTTCTGTTGTTTATCCTGACTGTGGCCCCCTCCCAGCTTCTGGTGAAAATTAACCCTATCCTAGCTGAACCCAGGACAGGGATTTAATTCAAAATTGTAGTCACAAGCTGAACAGTACTATAATTAGCTGCTACAAACCACAGGTTGTTTCCCGATTCATGTAAAAAATTAAGAAAAATTTTAAAAAATAGAATTTTTATATACTTTCTTACAGACCTTACATTGTCTGCAAAAATCAGTAGATGACATTTTTGTCTTGCATGGTGTAAAGAGGCCAAAAGCTCAATAGATATGAAGGATGAGCAGAAAATGCAGACTACCTCAGGCATACTTGAAACACACTATATCATATGTACAAAAGAGTTGGGACCTGAACTAGCCATTTAGATTTCAGGTGAAAGGACAAGACAAAAAAAAAAAAAAAAAAAAAAAAAAAAAAAAAAAAAAGGTTGTCCCTTCTTTTCCATTTTCCTGCCCTCCATTTCCAAAGGAGTTGCACCTATATTTCCAAATAATTGATTTTTCATCAGTCTAGGATCTACATATCTACAAATTATATCCTCTCTAATAGCTATGAGAGCCCTACCACTGGCAGGTGTATCTCCATGCAATATAAACCACTGTTGTTGAATCTGAAGAAGTCCAAAAGCAAGCCAACAGCTCTTCTTTCTCATCAGCTGAACAAATGCAAAATCCAACCAATACTCTGTTTCCAAATATTATGTCGGAATACATATAAGGAGGTGATTTTTTTTTCTTTTTCAGTAAATTGATGCTAGTTTTACAAAGTGATTTTTCAGAGGAATATTGCACAAGTTAGTTCATATTCATGCTCTCTGAGTTTCACAAGATCCTTGCCACTGTCAGCTTTCAACTGTATGTTTATTGAATGTAGAGTTCAATGGTTAGAAGGATAAAAAAACCTTGAGCATTTTTCACTGCTGTCAAATATCACAGTAGAAGGTGTTTCTAAATTCCTGTGATTATCCAAGAACTTTAAACCAAATTAATTCTTCCTTCTCCGCTGCAAAAAAACACCAAGCCAATAAACAAACTAACAAAAAGCGGGGTGGGGTTGTAACACAACACTGTTATGTTTTAAAATCTGTGCAGAAAGGAGATTTTGTAGAAAGGAGTAAAACTTTTTTTTTGTTTGTTATTTTTAATCACTAGGATGGAAATGCTGAGTCACCTCTGTTCCCTATGTCTGTGACTGCAGCAGAACACATGTTCATGGTCTATGAATCTCATCAGGAAGACACAGGAATTTTTATAGTGACAGATGCTGAAGCACCTAATTCTACTCATGTAAGTCTCAAAATTGGAAATGCAGAAGTTGGAATAGCAATGCTGCCTACAGACATCTGACCTTAGATTCAGAGACAGTCTAGTTAGTCACAAAGCTTTGACATGGTTCAAAACCTAATAATCCTTTGGTAAGAATCAAAGATTCTTAATTTAGGCTTGATACCAAGTTAATTGGCTAGACTGTATCTGGTCCTCATCAGAAAAGTCCATACAGCATATGAATTTATAATCTTGGATCCCACCTACCTCTACATCTACCCACCTACATCTCTGCACTGAACTCCTTAGAGTATGCCTATTTACTTTCTGGAAAGACACAGGAACTGGAAAATTGTTATTTGGCTGAGGAAAACAAGGGACTGAACAGTTTTAAGCAGAAAAAGAGTATTGCTCTGTTTGATGACTGCAGCATTACAGCAAAATATAGTCTGTCCTGATTTCTTTTTTTTGGACATACACAAGGCCTGTTTTCTTAAACCCATAAGGCAGGCTGAATTCTGGCACTAGTTTTGAAGAGGACAGTATCTCAAAATCTATTCCAAGCATTTTACAGGAAGGCTACCTTTGGTAGGATGTTCTACACAGCAGCTTCTTAAGTGTGATATTTCATTTCACTTCTGCAGTACTATTTTAGACCCTTTCTTGGACAGATATTTGATCTGGTAGTGTGGAGGAAAAGACAACTGTGCTGGTCTCTGCAGGATGACAGCGTGCCACTTGCTACTCTTTTTTCTTCTTTTTCCTGTTTTCTGCTGGTTTATTTTAAATATAATTTTAATATTTTGCCAGGGAGTCTGAAGCCATTGCCAATATAGGAATTTCTCAGAGTGTTTATACCTATCATGTAGATTCTCTGGAAATATGGAGTTCTTAGATCTGACTCAGGATAGTCAAAGAGATAAGAGAAACTGATTGATACTGAGGTATTCTGAAGTTTGGGAAAAATGAAACAGATATAAATCAAAGAACAAATGTTCAGGTTCCTCTGGTATTCTGGATTCTTCTGTAGGAGTCTTTTTCATGTATTATCAAGGAAATGCATGTTTGAGGTATATGATCTATATTTACTTTAAATTTTCTAATTAAATACCATTGGTAAAAATAGCAATAAGCACTGAGCAGTAATAGAGCTATATCTGACTCTACTGAACAATATTTTATTACTCATTTTTCTCCATCTCATAACAAGGTCCTGGGTCATGAGATTTATTCTGGAAGAAGGAACATCCAGACACTGAACTTAAAGATGTGATTTTAAAAAATATAAATCAAACCAACAAAAAGAAAGAAGAAGAAAAAGAAAAAAAAACCCCAAAAAACTAAAGCACAAGTTGCTTTAGAGAATTCCGAATAAAATGTATAATAAATCTGAAGCCTTGAGTCAGGGACACTTTTTTTAATGTTTATTTGTTAAGTGTTTATATGAATAAGAACATACAAGTTATGTGAGAAAAACAAGCAGCTAACAGTGACTGAATTCTTTTTCTAGGCACCTTGGATCAAACCAGAGTATAGCTGAAAGTAATCTTAAATTTGATTCTTCTGCAGTTGTTTATGCAACCTAGAATGCAAGACCTACTAACAAATATCAGCATCCTATCTAAAAAAACTGATCTATGAAGCACCAGAAAATCCACTTTATATGTGGCTTCCAGAAATGGTGCACATTACTTGCTTGTATGAGAGGAAAAAACACAATTTTTGCACATCACAATCTTTTTTAAACAGTACAGTGCTGGATCAAGTTCACAATACCCACAGGATGTGGCATTCTATATGATCTTCAAACTCAGCATTGCAGAAGACAAATGTAGGGTGATCCTAATGACTCAGGACACTGAAACGGAAGTTGTAACTCCATCTCTGTCAGTGCTCAGGTATTCAATTCTTCATCCTAGTGTACCATGAGAACTGAGTATGAAGAAGACACAGGCAAACTTAGTTTGGAAATTCTTCTGTCATAGGAATAAAATTTGAGACAATATTCTAATAGGAGTATCAAATAAAGGCATCAAACGAGTTTAAGCTAAGGACTGCCAAACTTGAGAAAGGATTAGATATTAGTCGTCTGTGTTAGCAAAGGACTAATCTTGACAATGATCATAGCTCTTCAGACTTATGTTCTCCTTTTGAAGAATCATCCAACCATAAGTAAGAGGAAAAAAAGCAACAAACAAGCCATAAGTAAAACTGCATGAGTAAGACACTTGGAGAACCAGCTCTACAAGAAATACTGTCATATTTCATAAGTTTTCATGAATATTCAGTGCAGTAAGAAATTCAGTAAGAAGTGACTCAGAGGTGCTGTGGGAATAGCAGAAACAGTTCTCCAAGTATTCTGTGAGAAGAACAATTTGGCATACATTATGTAAAAGAAACTTCAAGTAATCTTTCAGTCTAACAGTACTGGTACAGTTCCAAGGACCAAATATTTGGGTAAAGCTGTGTACCTCGGGAATGATAAAGGGCATACTTTTAATGATAAAATCTGACTATTGTGAAGATTAGTTACTATAGGTTAAAAAAAATAATAATATATCAAATATTGCAAGGCTGTGAATGAAGAAGCTAAATATTTATCAGCTTCTGCAAAGGTTATTACTCTTCCTTTTCTGGATATTAGGAATAATATTGCTATATACTTGCAAAGAGATAAAATAAGAACTCTGATGCAGGCTGTATAATTATAATGCTAACTGGCACGACTATATTCCATTCTGGGAGCTGCTAGTATCAGAACAAATGACATTGTGAGAAAAAGCATAGTGTTCTCCTTACAAAGAGCCTGGCTTTCTAGTTTATAGGGAAGACTACAATGGTATTGTGATATGTCATGAGAAAAAGAACATCTTTGCCATTATGCCACAACCACGGCGTCTTCATCTTTAACCTCCAAGCATTTCTAATATATCAGTAAATCATTGCCCTTTTAAGGAACAGTGAGATAAATTACAATGAATTTGCCAGTCAGAATGATCCTGGTACCCAAAGTACTTAAATTCTGCATTTTTATTTAAGAAATAATAATAATTTTTAAAAAGCCACAATATTTAACTCTCTCTAGAATATAAGTGATTTTAGTCTTTCTCCTTCTCAAGGACCAAGGCAACAGTACCTACAAAATATCCCTCGTCAGTTCCCCAAAGACTCCTCTGAACATGTACACTGAGCAGCCCTTAACAGAAAGATTTAGCCAACTGGGGATCCTTCCATACATGGAAAAAGAGATGGAACTGGACCCTTTGAAAAGAATCAAGACTGGCATATGTGACAGTCATGAAAGGTCACAGGACAGGTGATAGAATTAAATCAGATGTGAAGTTGAATTATACATGAGTTTAAAGTAATCTTAGTGTTATAATAAGAACTGCTGCACAGTGTCAGGCCAAAGGGCCAAAGAGCTGTAAGACTGGCCGGTGTGGCATGTCCAGGGAAAAGCATGACAATGCCTTTGATGTATGGTCATGATTACTGGATGTTTGAGCAGATGATTACATGTGGGGCTAAAAAAGTTAATGGGTATTGAACAGGCATGTAGAATCCACTAAGCCCTGAGTTTAAACCCCAGCCTTTCTCCCTTGCTTCATAATTACACACCTGACAAAAAATACTGCAGGCAATAAATTAATTTTTAATATCTTGAGATTTATCATAAACTAACTCTCAGTTTTGACAAAGACTGGAAGAGCTACTCTGTTTTGAAAGAGTCAAAGTGCACTGAGATTCTATTAAAACAAAATATATAAACAGGTGAGGTGCCTGAGGACTGGAGGAAAGCCAATGTCACTCCAGTCTTCAAAAAGGGCAAGAAGGAAGACCCTGGTAATTACAGACTAGTCAGCCTCATCTGCATCCCTGGAAAGGTAATGGAGCATCTCATTCTAGAGATCATATCTCAGCACATGGAAGAAAAGAAGGTTATCAAGAGTAGGCAGCATGGATTTACTAAAGGGAAATTACATCTGACTAATCTAATAGCTTTCTTTGTTGGTGTGACTGAATGGGTAGATGCAAGGAGAGCAGTGGATGTTGTCTACTTTGACTTCAGCAAGGCTTCTGATACCGTCTCCCATAACATCCTCATGGGTAAGCTCAGGAAGTGTGGGTTAGAAGAGCAGACAGTGAGATGGGTTGAGAACTGGCTGAACAATAGAGCTCAGAGGGTTGTGATCATTGGTGCAGAGTCCAATAACTAGGGGTGTTCCCCTGGGGTCAGTTCTGGGTCCAGTCTTATTCAACATCTTCATCAATGACCTGGATGAGGAGATAGAGTGTACCCTCAGTAAGTTTGCTGATGATACAAAACTGGGGGGAGTGGCTGATACACCGCAAGGCTGTGCTGCCATCCAGTGAGATCTGGACAGACTGGAGAGCTGGGCTAAGGGAACCTAATGAAGTTCAACAAGGATAAGTGTAGAGGTCTATACCTGGGGAGGAACACCATCATGTACCAGTACAAGTTAGGGGTAGACCTGCTGGAAAGCAGCTCCATAGAGAAGGACCTTGGCATCCTGGTGGACAAGTTATCCATGGAACTGCAATATGCCCTTGTGTCCTGGAAAGCAAACATATCCTGGGATGAAAAAGAAGACTGTGGCCAGCAGGTCGAGGGAGGTTCTTCTCCCCCTCTACTCTGTGTGTTCTGTTCAGTTCTGATCCAATTCAAGAGGGACAGGGAAATACTAGAGAAAGTCCAATGGAGAGCTACAAAGATGATGAAGGGACTGGAACACCCCTCTTATGAGGAAAAGCTGAGAGCCCTGGGGATGTTTAGCCTGGAGAAGAGAAGTCAGAGGGGATCTTATTAATGTTTACAAATAACTGAAGGGTGAGTGTCAAGGAGAAGGAGACAGTCTCTTTTCAGTTGTGTGCCCTGTGATAGGACAAGAGGTAATCGTAACAAGGTGAAACACAGTAAGTTCCACCTCAACATGAGGAAAAACTTCTTTACTGTGAGAGTGACAGAGACTGGAACAGGCTGCCCAGAGAGGCTGTGGAGTCTCCTTCTCTGGAGACTTTCAAGACCCACCTGGATCTGTTCCTTTGTGGCATGCCCTGGGTAATTCTGCTCTGGCAGGGATGTTGGACTCAATGATCACTAAAGGTCGCTTCCAACTCCTACCATTCTATGATTCTATTATATGGATTTCTTAATCCAAAATGTCCATTCAATTGGAAAACATCTTTCCTTTGCAATTAAGTTATCCCTCTAGAGCTTTGGTTTTGAAACTGAGGAAAAAAATGTTAGGCGGAACACTTTGGCCTTGTGTTCTACATCAGATAATACAACTTTTAGATGTCTTGGTAGACATGCTTGGTTTTAACAGTTCTGTTGTAAGGATATCTAAAACTTGGTCAAAGTTTTTTTTTTTGTATAATAATAGTTACTATGTTTCCCATAAGGATTATTCTAGGATCTGTAACCTGAATTTAATGATAAATTAACATGGTAATGAATATGTATCTCAGTTATTGGGCTATCACAGTAGTTCTCACCTAATTGTAACTATTGACAAAGAAAACTGAGAGACGTTAAAAAAAATCAAACTAGAGAAAAAAAGAGTATGAGTCTTTAAATTGTGCTTCCCTAATATAAAGCCTTACTCTTGAGGCACTTTAAATCAAAGAATCACTGCATAACAATACCAAAGAAAATTACTACAAATGTGAATATCTGATGCTGAAAAGAAAACTGTTTGATGAGAATATTGAGAGTTAAATATCACCTAATTGCAATCAGTAACTTTTAGTCTGTAACCTACCTGCACAATCAAATGCATGTGAAAATAAGACAAAATTACTCTAGTTCATGCACAAGACCATACATCTGAGAATCAAAACACATGATGGCAAAAGCTTCAGTGCACATTTCTTTAAGCACTAAATAGCTGAAAATTCAAGTATCAAAAATCCAGACAAAGGAGTATTATGCTCCACAAGGTCTGCATTTGAACTTTATGTGACAGAATGATTTGCTTTCAGATTTTTGTGAGAAGTTTTTTCCTCTGCAGCCACTGTTGTCCTCTGAAACAGTTTAGACTGCTTCACTGCTGATCAAATGTCAAATACTCAAACTGAGGAACCAGAGAAATGTAGCTTGTCCCTATTATCTTGGTCACCCCAAAATCTTCTCTAACTGCTTTTCACCATTCAGTAATAAGTAGGTAACAACACTTACCTACCTTTCGAGGATATTTCCCAAGTGGAAAATGCTGAGATACAACACTGATGAGTGGCATCAACAGAAACACAGTTTAAAATCTTTTTGTTGTCCTAATAAATGCACAACTTTAAAATGGAACCATCTTACTAATAAAACCTGTTGATGCCTGCATGCAATTCTTTTAACCTCCCTATGCTGAGAAGTCCAAACACTGCACATAGGCTGTCAACATCATCTTTTTTCTAGACAGAGGTCCTTTCAACCAAGCTGCCTCATAGGCTGTAGGGCATAGAGTTCAGTCTCCCAAATAGCTTCCCAAATGCCAGGATGTGCTGTCAACACTATCTGAGAGAACTAGCAGTGACATAGCTAAATACATCTGCACACACTTGAGCCACATTTGAACAGTATGAGCAGTCACAGATATGTTTGCAACTGCTCCTTTTCTGAGCATCAGATTTGTCCTCTCAAGCACTATAAGGGCAAAAAACAAATCCATTATTAAGTTGTAAAAGGTAAAATAAGTGGGATTTGTGACAGCCAGAAACAGCTTGCTGAAGGACTAAAAAAAAATTGTATGGTCTGTGGCACTTTCTGGAAGAAGCATTCATAGTTGTTAATTGGCTTTGATTGTCTTAACAGCCTGAATATATTTGGGCTTGGGACTAAAAAATTCCAAACAAATACAAATGGGAGTGCTATCCAAAGCAATAAAGCGCCAAAAATAATGTGTCCTTTGCAAAGGACATCACCTTCAGAAGAGGCAAAAAGGGAATCAGAGATTCACAAATTGATTTTATGATCATTATTTAATGCAGAGGACATGAGGGTCCTTTGAAGCTGAAAATGATTCTAATCAAGCTATTAGTACCTTTTTTTCATCCTAAA
Organism: Megaceryle torquata; assembly: GCA_024611175.1. Taxonomy (NCBI): domain Eukaryota; kingdom Metazoa; phylum Chordata; class Aves; order Coraciiformes; family Cerylidae; genus Megaceryle; species Megaceryle torquata. Next base: position 1,536 of record JANIJG010004744.1, on the reverse strand, counting down.
TCAATTTCCCTTGTAGGCTTTAGCTGAAATCAGTAAGGTAATAAATGTCAGTCCCGTAAATTCAACATGAGAGAAAGTTCATAAGCATCTGTTCTTTAAAAAGATTTATGTACAAACTTTGGCACTTTTTCCCGAAAGCCTGATGATGGATGTGTAAAGGTTCATAGCTGTGCCTGATGGGGTGGGCTCTTTGTAAAACATAAGAAGCAGCACCCTTGTAGATGAAAGGCAAACAGCCAAGCTTAACCTCTTGGAAAATGTTTACACCTCATGTACAAAGAGAGCTACAATTCACTTCAGTATCATAAGGTTAGTAAAGCTACTGAACAGTATCCAGTTTTCCAAGGGAAAGCACTGGGAAAAAGCTGCAGACTAACAGATCCTGGGTTGTAACAGAAGCCTCCTGTGACAATCAAGAGGCAAACCACACTTGGTATACAACAATTTGTCTTGACGTAAACCAGAATAAATTGGGGTTTTAATGTAAAAAAACTCACATATAATACTGATGGGGATAAACATTTTGTATCTAATAGCAACTGAGCATGTAGGACGACACCAGGACACAAAGCAGGATCAACAGCAGGTCCCCACTAGCTCTTTCATAATCTGCAGGTAGAGTTTTAATCGACCTTCTGTATAACCATAGCCAGCTTTCTAGCAGGAGAGTTTGGAGTTCTGTATGTTTCCCTGGCAACTATTAGTAATGCAAGTATTATACTACATAGAAAAAACAGTATTTTACCTAATCTTATTTCCAATAATTGTGCTAATTTCCTTTTCATATAAAAGGCATTTTACAACAAAATTTTCCCTTCTCTATCAAGGGTGACAAGAACAACAAACACCACAACTCTACCTCAGTAAAGGCTTTTTCATACCTCTTTAACCATCACATATGATTCTGACTAGAGTTGCACATAACAAATGCTAACCTTTTTCAAGAGTTTTCCACAAACAAGTTTTAATCAGCATATGTTAGTTCTTCTATGTTTCTGAAGGGACCAAGGTAGGGAAGTTAAGCAAAAGGCAGACATTTCTCTCTGTTCAGCTGTATACCTTTTTCTTAACATAATCCTCTCCTGTAACACATAGCATATCAGCAGTGGTGCACATAAACCATACTCGAGAAGGTACAGTTCAGCCTACTTTGGCAGGACTGAGATGACGACTTCTCTCTTCTTATTATTCCTCATTATTATTCTAACACCAACTGAATTTAGCTTCTGCAGAAGTGCCACACTGATATCTTCTTTTCCCCTACTACCGGTCCTCACAGCCTGCCTTTGCTGCTTACACTGATTCACCTTCTCAATGTGAATGTCACATTCAAAAAGGAGATGATTGCTGAGTTGTAAAATCTGTGCTGGTTTATCCTCTGTTTCGCAGAGTCGGCATTTACATGGACAAGTAATACTTGGTCACATTGCGAAGCTTTCACCGGAACTCAGAAACAAGGCACTGTTTCTCTCTCCTTTATTTCTTCTTGTTTAGTTTCCAAACTAAGCAGGCAAAAATTTAAGTCACATTTGACGT
>JANIJG010004741.1:1646-16520 GCA_024611175.1 Megaceryle torquata | reverse complement strand
TTACCATCTTTCTCTGTGCTTCATGCCGCCCTTGTTTTTTTTTTTTTTTTGGTTTGTTTGTGGTTTTTTTTTTTTTTTTTTTTTTTTTTTTTTTTTCGTGGGGGGGGGGTGGGGGAGGTTTTTTTGAGAGCATGTCCTCCTTTGTTTTCTCTTTACAAGAAAAAGAAACCACTTTAGACCCATCTAATTCAACTCCTTTCCCCCAACGTTCAAATGCTCTCGTGCTTTCTCCAGAGTTCCATCGTGGTCATCGACTCTGGGACAGCTGGGATATGAGGGCTCCCTGAAAGCACCCGGTGCTCTTCCACCGTCTCAAAACAGGAACAGCTTTGAAGTTAGATCCAGATAATGAAGAGGTCTTAGATAGGCAAGGTTAAGCTTTGAGAGTTATACTCCCACTGCCATCACGCCCCCTCTCCTTTCACTGCGGTTTTCACGCGTGATGCTTTCTCGGCCGCAGGCCCGCCGCGGGAACCGCTCCGGCCGCCGCGTCCCTCTGCAGCCGCACACACCGCGGGCCACTCGCCCCGTCGACCAGGGGCGCACCCAGCGGCGGGACGCCGGGAGCGACACCGGGTGGGCACAGCGCCACCGCAGTACTGCTGCCGGGAGCAGCGCCGAAAGCCCGTCACGCAGACCCCGCCGCCGCCTCAGGAAAGAGGCGCACGGAGCCCACAGAGAGGCGGGTCGCCCCCCAGCCACGCCGAGAGCTGCCCAAGAAGAAGGGAGGCAGAGAGGGGCAAGGAGAATGATAGGGAAACAGACAAACCGCGGCAGCCGCGCTGGCCACCCCACCGGCAAGCAACGAACAAAGCCCAGGTCGGCCACTGGGCGCCCCTCGCCGCCAGCTCCCGCCCGGGCACCGCGCCTCAAGCGCCGCTAGTCACAGCCCCAGGCTCACTCGAGCGAGAGGCTGGGGGAGACAGAGCTCCCCCACACCCAGCCACCTCCCACCCTCACACCGACACAAGCCAGGGCGTCTGCACGGGCGGAGGTGCTCCGGGGCGCGGCAGTACAGGCGCCCCCAGCCACCGGGGGAGAAGCCAGGCGGGCAGCAGACCCCACCGCCCTTTCTCCTAACTCAACAGAGCCGCCGTCGCTGCTGCTGCCGCCGCCGCCTCCTCCTCCACCTCCACCCTCTCCTCCTCCTCCACCTCCCTGCCTCCCTCCCATCCTCTCCCCTCCACCTGCTCCTGGCGCCCACCTGCGGAGCAGAGCAACACGAGGAATGCCAGCAGCGGTGGCGACAGCAGTTGCTCCATGGCGGCGGGAGTCGGCGGGCGGACAACCAGCACCGGCAGCTCTGCCCCCGCGCCTCCCGGCGGGCACTTCCCCCGCCCCACGCGCACCGCCCAGCAGGTGAATCAGCCCAACCCGTCACTTCCGGCCGGCACCCGCTCCGGCACCCTCCCAAAGGCCACTCGGCGGCGCCCGCCCCCAGTTAGCGGCACCTGCGACCGCCCTCTCCCAGCCCCAGGCCATCGCGGTGCCCCTCGGGGCGTCCCGGCGCGGCAGCACGTGCCCGCACAGCTCGGCGAGGGCCAGTTCCCGCCCTCTGACGGGATGGCTGGGGCTCCCCGCGCCTCACTCGGCAACAGCGCTGCCTGCAGGCAGGGCTCGCCGGAGCTGGAGCCTGTCCCGCTGCGCTGGCCGCCTAGCAGTGGAAATGGGGAAGCCTGTTGGCCCAAGCGCCCAAACCCCCGTGCAGGCGGGTGAAAGGTGTCCGGGGTAGCTGAAGTGAGGCTTGACGTGGTAAGAGCAAGGTGCGGGCGGGCTGCGGGGGCAGACACAGCCATGTGCACAGGGCACCGCTCCCGTCAGTGGTTCTTGCCCTTGCTTTTACTGTGAGCACCAGTAAGACCTGTCTTACCAGTCCCCATAGCAACGCTCTGGTAACATCTTGTGTTTTCCTTATAGGCAGCGTAAATCTTCTGACTGAAAGATCTGGAATCGAGGAAAAGACAAAAGGGAGATAAGACCATTTGTGAAATGGTACTTTCTTCTATAGTGTGATGCAGCTGCATGATGCCCAAAATGGCAGCCCCAGCCCATGCCAGAAAAACAGGGTTTGTACCCCACATACAGCAAAACCATCAGTTACATTCATCAGAAGATAAAGCAGACTTGACAAGGTTTATTCTCCATAACCGAGCGTGTTCTGTGAATTCATCGCTATGCGTGTATTGCTATATACTGCAAGAACAAAGAACTGACATCAGTGTGTTTCTCTTGTTATGATTTGTTCTTGTAGAGCAAATGGATACGTTGTATTGGTACCATCTCCTTTGTTATGTCCACAGCTCTGTCTGTTTTGAGAAACCGTCCCCATAAACAAGTATTTGCACAAATGCAGAAGCTGTGCGTTATAGGCTTTGCAGTAGAAACAAATTTTGAAAGGGTTGTATTCCTGTTTGGTTTGGGGTTTTTTATGTCCATAATAAATAAATTGCAAATACATTTTTATAACACGATGTTCTATATATGTAAGTGTTGAATAAAAGAAAGGTCTTTCTGTTGTTGTCGAAAACACTGCATCAAATGGGTAGCCACACATAAGGATGTTTTTCCAAACAGCTAAAAAGGTGGTGTTACGCCTTTCATTCAACAAAGGTTTCCTAGTGAAGAAATCAGCAGTGTCTCCATTACTGCTGGAATTATGAATACATGAATGTGCGCTGACGTCTTTCAGAATGGTTGGTTGCTCGATAAGTAAAGCAGCAGCTTTTACCTGCCAGCTCACAATTATTTTTTGGTAAGTGGGGTAAATACTTTGTTGTTTTCCACAAAGGTTCAGATAAGGACTGCTTACATCTTGTAGGGACGTGACAATTCGCAGCATCTTAAATCTCCTTTTAAAATCAGATCTACCCCTAAGATGCTGGATGCTACATGTAAGGCTTAGAATTTTAAATTGTGAGTTTTCAAGCATTTTACTTAATGGGAGAACAGAATTGTCTTTCCATTCTACGAAGAAAAGGAAATCTTCATGTAATATGGAGCTAAAGGAATCAGAACCTCAAAGTAGGGATATTAAGATTTTGTTTTCTTCTGCTGTTTCATATGTGCTGCAGACTTGTGCTTTAAAGGGTTATCTTCACTGGAATATCCTAAGCTGACTGGATGAGTGAGGTTTTTTGCTGCACATCCACTTGTGTCAACACAGAAATTATATACCATGGAAAGTATAATGAGGCAATCACAGTCATTACAGAAAGAGAAAATGATTCGTCATTAGAATGGAGATGCTCACCCTTCTGTGAAACAAGTCCTAGTTAGTAATTAAAATAAATACTGGACTGCATTTAGGGAACATGAGGTCCGCACTTTGTTCAGGCTAGACAGACCTCTTTCTGGTGTCATTAAAATAAAAAGCAACGCTAATACAGTCATGTTCACACTGTACTATGTTTAAGTAATAATTATTTTTTAAAAGAAAAAAAATCCCTGTTACCCCACTGCAAATGTTGCTCTGGCTGATAAGCTAGCAGATTTATTAGAGGATGTGACATTCTGTAGATTTTGAGTGGCCTATATTTCCTGGAACATTGAACACAATGAGGGAAAAAGGTAACTGTGAAAATGACCACTCACAAAGGAAAGGGTCAGGTTCAAAACTTTTTGAACAGGTTTCTGCTGGTGCCAGCATTTTGGATCGAGCCCAAAAAAGGCTCCAGGGCAAAGGCAGAATCCAGTCAACAAGGAAGGGACACAGGAGCAGAGGCCTACAGTCCAGACCCACATTCTATGAATAGGTAATTGTTTAGCATTTCTTTTATGGAGAGTGCTGTCTCATACTCAGAAACCTTTAAGTTTTATCTTAAATACAAAAAATTAATTTTGTATGTTTAACATTATGAAAAACCTCAGTATGAGAATCCCTACATCAGTGTCAGCCTAAATGTATAGATAGCTTGAAATAAAAAAATCATTGCAATAGTTTTTACATTTTTACACAATAAAGCACAAATTCAGAAGTAATTTTAAAATAATTTTGCAAAATGGTGTGCTGGTACTGTTTAGTACATCCACAACTAATTTTTTCAGTACCTGAATAAAATGGTTGGCTTATTTCTGAAACTTCCCTCTACTTCTACCCACCAATTTCAACCTCAGGTTGTGAGTAATTTGTGTCCCCCGATTTGGAGACACTTCCTATCTATCTGACTTTCCACAAAGTGAAATTATTAATTTTTGGTGGTGGTGGTTTTTGTTTGTTGGGGGGATTTTTTTGTTTTTGTTTTTGTTTTTTGTTTGGGTTTTTTTGGTTGGGTTTTTTTTGAGATGGGTGGAAGAGTATCAAGTGAAGTCACTCACATGCTTGACCTACAGAAGCAATGAAATGGAAATCATCCATGCTTGCGTTACACCGATCACATAGATGTGACAATGCCATACAAGGCAAATGGGGTTATTTTCTGTTTCAGTTTCTGCCCTATACTGGAGAAGCTGCTGTGGTCAGCCATTGCAGTTCTCAAGGGAAAAAAGGATAACAATATCTCCTGAGAAGGGCAAGAGAAATAAAGAGAAGGAGCAAATAGTAGCCTTGGGACTTTGTGTCTGTATTTCTACTTGTAGGAGGGAGTAACTGCATTTTTTTCCAGGACATGTTTTCTTCTGGATCAGCAGACTTCATCGGTTTACTCTGTAATTCAGGACAGAGCTAACACGTGGGAGGACACAGGGGTGTTTGGTCAGGACAGGGGTGCTTGAATAAAAGGACACAACCATTTTTGTTCAGCATTTGCAGGCTGCTGGTGTTACAGGTGAATCCACCTGGAGGTTGGTCATTTAAATTGGAGATGCCACAGTCCTGCTCTAACCCAGTCCCAATATTCTCACATTCTTACTTGCGCTGGCACCGGAGGTCATGACACTCACTGATAAGATAGGGGAGCCAGGCTTTTTGTTTGTTTTGGCTTTTGTTTTTAGCCAGCTGAGCTTCCTGAACTGTTTTCCTGCTTATTTGCCCAAGTGCCATCTGGCATAAAAATAAAAAGGGGGCTGGGTGGCAGGCAGGGAAAGGGTAGGACAGTGAATCAGCTGAGAGCAGTTTGAGCTGCTGTGGCATCACATCTAGAGCTTTGCAAAGGGGAAAGTCTAGCTTGCACAAACATTTTTTTCCCAAATCATTTTTGGCACTGCTTATACTGGTGTCCATGCCCCGATGCGAGGAACAGGCACTTTTGTACTGCTAAGCTTTTTGGCACTAGCTGTCTTTATCAGCATTAGTTAAACCAGCCCAAGGCAAATCAGGCTGATATGCTGAAAATAGCTGCCAGAGTCAAAAGATAGTCTACATTAAGGTCTCATCAACATAGAGAGATTACACCAAAGGATTTTAGAAGACAAAGTTACAGAGCACTAAGTATTTCATAATAAACCTTTGAGCTCAGGCTCTCACATTATGTTCCAACTGACAGAGCCTGGAACAGTGTCACATTCCTGAGGCTGGGAAGTGCAGCCTTCCAGCTTCCCCACTGGGATGGGTCTAGCAAGGTATCACCACCCCCTTCCTCACCTCAGCTCCCACAGGGAGAACACAGAACACTTTGATAATGCCTTGGAGGAGCGACTGAGCTGCATGCATGGTGTGACCAGGTGACCACATTCTGCTCTAAACAACCTTGGGCTGTTTCCAGTTAAGCTTTCATGCACTTGCTGCTTTTTTTATAATGACAACTAAATGCAATCCATTACTGGGCAAATAAGAAGAAGTAAAGGAAAAAATAGCCAACAATAGCTGATGCTTAATTATCTTTAATTCGAGACAATTTTTTCCACAGACTGTCTTGTTCAGAGTTAAAGTAACAGCTTTCACATTTAGCACCTCAATCAAGTGGCAGTTGCTATCAGCGTAAAATTCACACCTTGCTATACTCTTCTTGTTGGAGAGAAGGATTTTTAGCAAAAACATTTGAAGAGGGCAGTGTTTTACACCTTTGTGCCCCTGTGATAATAAAGTTTATAAATATAATTTGCCTTGAATAATTTTCTCTCAGAGGTCGCTTGAATGTTTGCATCATTTAGATGCAGAAACAGCAGAAAGAACAAAGAATACCAGTCCCCTACCAATGGCAGTTAGAGCTGACACAAACTTAAAGCTACTTATCTACACTGTGAGAGGGAAGCAAAATCCATGTAATATAAGATAGTTTGTTTAAGGTCCAGAAAAGTGCACTGTGTGATTTGTGTCTATAAAAATATTAGTGCTACACAGCTTGTATTAGTTATATATTGGAGATTTATTTGTATTCAGATTTTCATTGTATATACACATGGCAGTAAAAGTGCAATGTCTGTTGACTGGAACATTAATACAATTGACAATACAGATCTGTTCTGTAGCAAATTATTTTTCTGAGTTAATACTCACCACAGTGATTGAGGGAAACTTCCCTTAAGAGGAAAAATAGATATGATTTGCAGAAGTGATGAGGAAGTGCTTCTTTAGCAGCTGATCTGAAGATTTGCTGTCTCCAAAGGAGATGACATTCATGTTCTTCTCTTTTCTCTCTGTCTCCTCTTTGCTTTGAATTTTGGCTGTGGCATCTCTTGATTCCTGTGTGGCCCAGCAACAGCATTGCACAGGAAGAACAATCTTCTCCCAAGTTTTACCTTTGAAGTCACCAGACTTTTCCTTGTGCCAGCTTTGATAGAGCTTTGGTAGTCATCTCACAATTTAGTGAGCTCATTTATCTCACCAGACTAGCAAATAATTACTCCTCTCCGCTTTTTTTATCAGCTTGGTTTACCTGCAAAATAGATTACTGACCATTGCTGGTGCCACAAAAGCAGCACAAGCACATGCTAGGAAGAGGTGAAGTTGTGAGAAAGGATTGGAAGAACAGGCTCATGCTTGTTGGTCATAGCAATAACTAGATCTTCTTACCTGCCTCATGAAATCTGGCCTTTAGAGTGAAATTGGTGTATCATGGGGAGGATGTGTTGAAGCACAACTACACTTGTGAGGAACCGGTCCATTCCCCCTCCTACAACTGGCTCCTTGCAGAGAGAATTCAGCATTGACACCCAGCATCCATCCAGGGGTTGTACCCCTAACACAGATCTTTAAAATTACAGCCAGAGAAAGACAGTGGTAAGTGCTTCCTTAGAGGGTTAGCATGGGTTATGATTGCTTTGGCTTGTATTCTCCAACTGGAGTTGATCGGGGTGGGAGAAGTTGGGGCAAATTCTTGCATGGCCAGGCTGGAAATGATCATTAGAAAGCTGAAAGGCCAAGGGAAATACAGAAACCACCTATAAATACTTGGAAAGGTGTAAAAGCTGGCATCTGTGGATAGAAGGAGGGTGTTTGTGGGGTTGTGGTTTGTTTTTTTTTTGGGGGGGGGGGTGTTTTGGTTTTTTGTTTTGTTCTTGGGGTTTGTTTTTTGGTTTTTTTTTTCTAGTGCCTGGAAGAAACAGAAGGGATTGTCTTGTGAGAATCAAACAGGCAAGACTTGGAACAGGATCTACACTTGCAAAGGAGACATAGGAGAAACTGTATCTGAAAACCAAGAGCATTCATAAGCTGAGTAGTGGGACGGCATTTCTCCAACCCTTCAGGGAATACAGTTGAACAGGAAGATAATCACAGATATGCCAGAGGTGATGGTCTTTAATACTTAATCTGAAAATTAACTCAGGTCAGTTTTAATAGTGTAGGGCTAGTAGCTGATGGTCGCTTGGACTGCATCATGAACTTTCAGATTATTTTGTTTGTGCAAGGCATTTCTGAAGGGTGCTTTAGCACTTAATAGCCTCTTTGGTTTAGACACTAGTGACTTTTTCTGAACTGCTACACAGCTGCCACTATCCTAACATGCAGCCAAGTTTCTCCTGATTGCCACTGCTGACACTGCCCAATCACTAGCAAGGTGCTCAAAGCCCTTTCCTGAGATGAAATCCTGGAACCCCTGTGGCAAGATCCTCCATAAAGAGGGGAAATTACCCTTTCATACCAAGCTTGAGGCAATATGTGTTAAGTGGTAAGAGGGACAGCTCATGACCTGGAGTGCACAAGCCTGCTATCCTATGCAGTATTCCTAGTGACTGCCTTAACAACTGCATTTTGATAGAACCATTAGCTAGTGGAAGAAGCAAGAAGGTGCACAAACACTGGAGCCAACTGCATGTAATACACACTTCATCTGACATTCATTTGCTTATTCTGCCAGTGAGACCAGATCCCACAGCATGCCCAGACCACTCCTAATGTCTGTGGCCTGCCAAATCACATGCCTGAAGGTCTGGGTATAAGCCAATGCAGGATGGAAGAACAGAGTGTCAGCACAAAAGACAGTGGGAGGAATGAAACAACAGGGCAAAAATAAGAGATAGGGAGTGCAAGTACAGGATGGGAAAACATAGTGTTTCATCTGGTACTGGCAAACCAATATTTGATGCTGATTTAAGGGACATTTGTAGATCTCAAGACCAAGTAGGTAGGTGCCATTTCAGGTCCATCAGCTAGTTATACAGAGTCAGTAGCTTAGATACCTACACTTTACTCCATATCCCAGGCTTTACCTTTCACTCTTTACCAATGTAAGACATGCTGTGCTCAGCTGGCTGCTTTCTGAAATATTTCTTGTGTAGGTGTCTGATATTCCCCTTCCCCAGGGAAGCTTGGTTGGTTAGCTCAGGTCTGTAAAATCTGCTTGTCACAGGAGTTTAGGTGTTTTGGGGTAACTGCAACAGCTTTTACGACTAAGCTTCTCAAGGGTATCTCAGTGTTAACTGCTGTTGTTTTCAGCAACAAAGTTAAATAACATGGAGGGTCTGTATGTTGGGGCCACAATTATAAAGATTCTGACAGTGCTTCTATTAAATACCCATTGTTACTATCATGAGATCACATGAGGAATGATACATGAGGAATGGCAATTTTCGCCAATTTGTTTGAAGCCTTGTGTTGCTCAGTCTTTTAAGGCATCAGCTTCTACTGTTATGAAAAACGGAACATTATTTAAAAATGAAAAAATATCAGAACCTGCAGTAATCACAAAACAAACCAACCAAACAAAAAAAATCTTTGTTTTTTTCGAGGAGGTTTTATTTTTAATGCACTCTCAGAATTTGGGGATGTGTGGAGAAGAGACTTATTCATAAGGTTTTGTTTGGCAGTATTATGTAGTAGGGTTTCCTAGCCCTTTCTGAGATGGATGCCACCTCCTCCTCATCATCATCATCATTTCCATACACTCCTGACTCTTCTGCTTAACTCTCAATTTTGTCTCTTCGGATTCCTTCCCTTAAATTCCATTTTTTCTCATGTGGACATGTATCCTGGATACATTTAACTATGGCAATCCCTAAAAATTTGTCTACCAGTGCCTGGGAGCTTGAGAATGCTGAAATTATGTTGAGAGTCACTTACAGATGTCCCTGGTCTAAATTATTCTGTGTGTCAGGAAAGTTCTCCACAAACAGAAGAATGGATATAACTGTCTAAATAGTGAACTGCAAATAAAATAGCCATACTGTTGGCCCCATGTTTCTCCCACTTCAGTTATGTTGTCCTCCCTTTCCTTTACCTCGGCTACTGATCAAATACCCTCAGAGTAGGTCCAGCTGACTGATACATTGATAAGTGAGACATAAACTATATATCACCCTTCACTGCTCCCTTCATCACAGCCACACCCACTGGGTACGGCAGGGACTTTGGCCCAAGGAATCTACATTTTTTTTTCAGGGTAAAGTTTCTGATTTTCCAAGTTGGAAATTCTGGAGGAGCTTTCTCCTATGGAGGCAAAAATAAAGGTCTAAGAACTTTCTGTGCAGAGCTTTACCAGTTTCTGGAAGGGAACGTTATGACATGGTAGCTTGAGATGCAAATGGACATTGTTCACTGACCCGAAGATAAGCCCTCTCAAAGGTGCAGGTATCCTTTGTTGAGATTTTTCTTCCCTGCCCAGTATATTTAAACAGTGTCCTGTCAGAGAGTTCTAGCTTGTTTTCCAGGTTGATTTGGATGCATTTCTAGTTGCTGGATCATTTAACATCATACTGCTGTAAAATCTGTAAAAATTTCACTTGGTGAAGGGTTTCTTTTGTGTAGGTTGGGGTTTTTTTTGTGTGGTGCTTTTTTTTTTTTATTTATTTTTTTAGGTAGGGTTATGTAAATTTCCTTCCTACTGTATAAACAGGTTGGGTTGGTTTCAATAGTGCTTTGTAATTACATTAGCTCAGGAAAAAATGCTGACAGTATAAGGAATACATATTTTTACAGATAACAACCTTTGTAATGTCTTGCATAACTACTTACAATGAAACCTGGTTTAAATGGCCTCCCAGAGAGCCAGTGAAAAGTATTTGCCCGGTAGATGCAGTTCCTAACTGGAAGTCTAGCACTGTTGGCCTAACGGCCAACTGTAATAATGCCATTGCTTATTGCAAGCGGTGCTTACTGTAGAACTGTGGTGTATTTGAGGACATTCTGCAAGTAGTCCTCTACAAAGAAATTAAACTACTATTCAAATTCTGTAATTTGTGGGTTGTTTGGTTGTTGATTGTTTTTCTTTTTTTCCTGAAAGCATTTTTCCCTTAGCCTCGTGGTTTCAGCTTATTGCCTCTTGTTAAGGCAGATTTCAGTGGTGAATGTCATCCTGAATTATATTTTAATCTTTCATCAATTAGTGAAATGCTTCAGGAGGATGAGCAAAATATATTCAGGAATTCAAAGCCAAATGGCATGACATGGAGAGGAGAGTGGGGAGGCAGAACATCCAGAGTCTTAATTTTGCTCTTTGTTGAAATCTCTGGGCAATTTGCCCCATCTGTTTGTTCCCCAGTTGTTTCATCTGAATAACTGTATAATTAAATATTTGCTTTTCTGAAAGGGACAGTATGAAAAACTAAAATCAGTAATTTATACTTGGTAATTTGCCCTCACCCTTCATACAGGAAATACTGAAGTGCAAGAAATATAGTTGTTAATTTTATAGGGCAATTTAATGCGTGCTATGACCTCACACTGAAAGTTCAGAGATCTGTTTACAGTACAGGGTGGCAAAGCCTGTTTCTTGTTCTGCAGTGATATCAAAAGAAGCAGTCCTGGCCCTTCCCTTCCCCCATGCTCTCACTGCTCTGTGCTATTCCTTAGTGCTTGGGCAGTAGCAGATCCCACAATTTAGGAGAAGGGAAAGAAGCATCAGCCCAGGACAGCTGAGTATTGGGGCCCGCCTCTTTTAGCAGCAGCAGCAGCAGCAGCAGCAGCAGCAAACTTTTAGATCAACACAGCTGTCCTGTGAAATCCTGACAGCACGTATTGATGAAAGCCATTGATACTTCATCTAAGTACAGGCTGCAAGAGAAGTCCTGGAATCTCCCAGATGAAGGGCAGCTCCCACTGAGCTCAGAGAGCTTCCCCTTGCAAGGTGTGGCTTCCTATCAATCCCCGCAGCACCTTGGGATGGCTTGGCAGCTGCCAACACAACCCCGCTGTTGGCAGCGACTCTTTACCCACTTGCTGTATCAGTTCCCAAATCACTCACTGCTGGTTATAAGTCTGCATATGAGTTTGCATATGAGGATCAACATTCCTGATAGCATCATTTGCAAAAAGGTGAGGATGGCCATGTGGCTGGGGTTATTACATCAGCTGGATTATCATTTGAACTAAATCTGCTATTTATTATTATTTTAAAATGTCAAAATTATGTGTACTATTGTCTGCTTCTGCTACCCTTCTTTTTTGTTCCTGTTTTTGATGCCTGATGTAACTTTTGATTCACAGAGACTGGGGGGTATCTTAGTGGAGGAAGTGGGGCAGGATACTCTATAAACTATGGGTTTTTTTATTTTTAAGCAAATATTTATAATTTGCTTTTGCTGACCCAAAGCTAAGTATTTCATACATACCATCCTTTAGCAGTGCAGAAAAATCAGAACTAAACCCAAGCATTCATAGTCTTGACCAGAACTATAGAGAGTACACTTCTTACAAATAAATACCATAAACTGACTTTTAAATTTTTTTTTAATTTTCTTTCTTTTATTTTCTTTTAATTTTGTTTGTTTTTAAAACAAAACCAAAAGCATACAAACAAAAAAACCCCCAAGGTTCGTTACAGACTTGCAATTTAGTCAATGTATGCAAAAAATTAAAAGTTGTCTAGTGAGGAAAAATACTAAGTGCCTCTAAGGTAAATATGAAATAGATAGAAGGAGATGGTTATGATACAAGTTATAACACCTAAGTGCCTACTTATTAGCAAACTCTGTTTCTTGGGAGAGAGAGGTTTTAAGCAAGGATGTAGAATAAATTAATTTAGTGGCCTTACTTTTTTTTTTTTTCCTTTTTGGGAGGGTATCCTTTGATTCCACTGATGATCAGGTGTCCTTTGGTGCCACTGACAATCAAAGGAGAAAGCAGAAAGGTGTTATGTGCAATAAAAGATGATGCCACCTGACAAAGCAGAGGCAAAGAAGGTGTACAGATTGAAAGGGTGTGAGAAAATATAGATGAGAGTAAATCTCAGCTAACACTGGAACAAACTAACTAGTATTTTTGACATGGTGATAAAAAGGAAATAATGGAGACACACAAAACCAGACATGGTATGGTCAAAATGATGAGGCTGGAAGAAAGATGTGTTTATACTAGAATTTAGAAAACAAGACTGTGTCTGCTTAACTGGGGGGAAAGTGATGGCATCAGCTTATCTACATGACTTAGATATAACACAGGAAGCAAGCACCTTGTAATTTAAGAAAAACTTATCATGGAGTTGTACAACAATTACTTATAATGCAGATACAATTTGCCACTAACTGAAGACAGAATAAACTGAGCCTCAAGTGTGTCTAGGGCCATGAAGACTCCTGTGGTGCCCTCAGGACCAGCATAAGGCTTTGTGCCACCTCTGCATCATGAGATCCTTTCCAGACAATTTATGCTTTCTTCTAATAAAATCTATTGCCTTTTTCTGTAGGTGTGTATATTTTAGACCATTTTAGAAGTGGCTAGTATCATTTCAGATAGTTAAAACAATCCTGGTGTTTTAATGGGCTTTCATTTTACTTTATGGATTTAAAGCGAAGACCACAGTCTTTCCCTCACCAATTTGCATTCATGGATCTTTGACCCTATCATGTTCCGCTCTCTCCTTGTTTTCATACAAATGGGAATGGGGTGGCCTATTATGAATATTACAATATTTGTGTACTTCCCAGTGCACAGCAGTTACTCTCATCAACCTTCAGGACCTCCACTGCCACCAGTAACAATCTGTTGCTGGCACAGAGAGAGACTGTTACCTTTATACAGAAGAAAGATTTTTCTCAGGACTGAGTCCAAGACTCATTCCACCAGAAATATTTAAATCCTGCCCACACTGACTTAAATATGAAGCTTAGTTTTTTCACTTTTTTCTTTCTTCAGTATCACAGATGAGATATATATTTACTAAAAACCAAATCCCTCAATTTTTTCCTTGACAGGGAGGAAAAAGGTTGAGACAGATGATGATATTTACATTTCTACTGCTTATCTCTTAAATATATATTATCTTTTATATTTGTCAGTGGTTATAAAATGATCAATCTTTGCTCTGAGTCAGTAGCATTCATCAACCTGCCCTCTCCTGGGGTGGTCCTCAGCTGGTGGCACAACAGGCAGCTATTTCCATCCAAGGAAGTTTCACAGGGTCATAGTGTGTTTCCAATGCATTTAAAACAAGTGTCAACATTTCCCAATGTCTCTTTCCAACCTGATCAGCCTTTGATATTTGTAATGCGTCTGTGTTCTCTTCGGTTGTGTTCTGTTGTGGTACCTCTGTGTGACTCAGAGCAAAGGCTCATTCCAGGTGTTCTAACATTCCCAGTTATGGTTATCCCACCCATTCTCCCACTCTGGCCACTATAAGTAGAGGTGTAGAACTTGTAAAGGTATAGAAGAGACAGACTTTTCTCTCTGGACGTTAGGCTATTGATGTTTTGTGGGCAAAGGTGCAGTTCAGCAATGCTGAAGAAACATTACTGGCCTCTTGTGTCTTACCCTGCATCATGTCTCTGTCTCTATGCTTTCAGGCAGTTCTGTTACAAAACAACCCCTCAGAAATCTGACTTAGCACCACTGCAGGGACAGTGAGCTGCAGGACCTCCAGGAGAAGGAAACAGTAAGAAGAGGGAAGGGGGCAGATGTATGATGATCTTCTTAGGAATGAGGAATGTAGTGCATCCTTCAGCTGCATCAAAGGAAAAGTGCACTGGCCTGAGAACAGGAGAAACTAGAAAGAGGAGAGAAGGAGACAGCCTGAGAGACGGGTTTGTCCCCGTCAAAGAAAGTGTCAGTGACATTTTTTAATAGATGTGGAGATAAGGTACCCAGTTATAATCTCTTGTATTTGGAAATGTTGACTGCAGGCAATACAAATGAAGAATATATTAATAGGAGCAAATAAAGCTAGACAAATAATATTTGACACTTCCCTACATCCTCTGCTCAGCTAACTCTGTACGTTTCTACATTCAGAGAGCTTATTGTTAGGGATGCATGGGGAACAATCACAGCAAAAAAATGCTTCAGGTAAAATAGGATGATAAAGGCAAACTGGACCGAGTTCAACAATTTAAGTGAATTGTAAGCATTAATAAATACATAAGCGCTGGTGAAGACATAATCTTTTAACAAAGTGAGGCAAGTGAACAAATGTAAGAGCTAGGTTTGTAGTTACCCTATGGGAAGAAATAAGAAACAACCAAATGAATAAAATAACTCTTTGAATTAAAGATCCTGCAGGGACTATTTAAATGCAAGCAAACACAGATGCCAGCTTCAGTTTTTAAAGACCAGGAGCAATGTTTGGAAATGCAAACCTTTTTTTTTCTTTCTTTTTTTTTTTTTTTTTTTTTTTTTTTTATATTTAATAT
>JANIJG010004740.1:0-30408 GCA_024611175.1 Megaceryle torquata | reverse complement strand
AACAATAAACGTCCATTTCCCCGGCTTCTCTTCTCTCCACCTCATTCACACCGACGGACTCAAAATTGTAAAAAATTTATTTAAAAATAAGAAAAATTTTGGTTTCTCCTCTTCTCCCCCCCCCCCCCCCCCCCATTATTTACCTTTCATTAACCCCCTGATTTCCCAGGAAGCTCCTCTGTCCTGTGCTATCCTTCTTCAGCCAAATGTTGCTGGTTTTGTTCCTTAATTGCTCACACCACCTCAAGGATCTGCAGAAGTGAGGTGCAAACCTCAGCCTGCTCTACAGGGACACCAACCTATGGCAGAGGGGGGGTGCAGGGGGGACACTCTGCCCTCCTCTGATGTGCCATGGCAGTGCTGCTGTAATGCACTCTAGGAAGGACTCTATTCAAGATTTATTTTTCCTCCTGTAAATATATTTTGAAGTCACTTCTGCTTGTTTGTACAGCTTTCCCAGAGTCCTCTTTCCCTGGCTTGTTTATAGTTGAAAAGCCTTCTGCTTATTGCTCATCCTAATCTCTTCCATCTTTACTTAGCAACTCTGAACCTACTGCCCTCATCCCTGTCTCCACTTCACTACAATTGGGTTTGCTTGCTTTATGGATCCTCTCTTTGTGTGTTTAGCTTTTCTGTCTATTCACAAATGTGTTTGCAGTTTCCAGGACCACAAACATGCTTCCAGGGTTAACCCTTACCTTGCAGAAGGATCCCTTTTCCTAAGACTAGCTCCAAAGCCAAAGCTAAAGCTGTCTCTAGCTATTCCCTCATCAGTCTTATGTCTGAGGTGGGCATCCTCCAGTTTGCTCCTGATAAAGGGCAACATTCCCTTTTCTTAGGCGTGAGAGGAGACCATGATGGCACTGGTCCCTGGGAATCAAGTCTCCATTCCTTGCTTTCCCTTGACCTAAGAGCTTCATCAGGTGTAGCACTGCTTTTCATCATGTAGCTTTCCTTCTTACTTCCTCCCTCCACTCCCTCCAGCCACAGCAGTTTGCCCAAATGCTGTTTTGAACTCATTTTTGTTGTTTTTTTCTGTTATATAACTCCTTTTGAACCACTGATATATGTTTTCACTTTTCCTTTCGTCACACTCTTGGCATATGTAAAAACCATCTCCTAAATCTCTCTCATCAGCATCTTTGGAGGTCTATAGAGCACCCATCCTTACATTTCTTGACCACAGTGTTTTCCTAATCTCTACACTTCCTTGGCTTAGTCAAAGAATTTCCTTCTGATTTCAACCTTAACAAAAACTGTTGCTCCCACATTTCTTTAGTTCTCTACAAGAGAGGCAAACACAAGCTCTCCAGCTCCTCATATTTAAAATTCCTCAGTAATTTTCCCACTTCATCCATTTATGCCACCTGGACAGGTATAGCTATTTTAAGGAAGACAATAATGCTAGCTCAGCATTTATTTTATACATTCGGGTAACGTGCAGTAAAGCAAATTGCTACTCATCATTCTCCATTACAACGTATTTTCTTTCTCTGCCAATTGCTAATTGGGAAGCACTTGCCCAGTCATTATTTTTTTCATTCCTTACAAATATCTAAGGTGCTAACCAGGTTGATTTTCTATAGAAGCAGGTAATTTATTTGTCTCCATGGAGATAAACTCTTGGCACTTTTATTCATGCTGTTTCGTCATTTTAAAATACTAATTATCTCAGAAATCCTGAGGTTCTTGCTGAATTCCTCATTCTGTTCAAGTTCCTACTCAGATCCTCTAAACGTAAAAACCTGAAAACTGATTTTAGATTTTTTTTCAAAAGGGAATAATGTTTATGCATCTCTGGTGAGGAATACTTACTAAGAATATCTTGCAGAATAAAATCACGTGGTATGTATTTATATGGTGTCTTTCCTCAGAAATGCTTTTGAACCTTTTAAATGGCCATAATAAGCAGGAGAAGGACATCACATATCACTGAAATGTATAATGCCAGACACAAAACCGCTGGACTTTTGATCATTTTATCTTCTTAGGCTTCCTTTTTAATGAAGGAGAGGTAAAATGAGCACATAAAATTAACCTCCTGTCAGTATCTCACTAATTCCCCAAAAAGGTGATCTGAGCTCCAGATCTACCCAAGGAACTTGTTCTCCAAGCTAAAAAACAATGAGCTGTGGCATCCTAATGCCATCTTTGCCTATCTGGACAGCACAGGCAGCCTGAATTCTATGACTCCCATGGTGTCTGTTGCAAAGAGGGGAAAATTGTCTATAAAAGGGGAAGAAGAAAAGGTCCTTCCACAAATCCTGTCATGTCATTGGGTAGGTTAATTCCTGTCTGCACTCTGAGATGGAGCTGTATCTCGGTCTGAAGAAAGGAAGGAAAAAAGATGACAGTCTGGTTTTCAGATTTGGGGTCAGCTCCTGAGCTATCCCCCTCTTGCCAGCAGAGCTGTCTGACTTGTGCTGCCCTGCTAACTTTAACTCAAGCCTGGCTTGGCATTCTCTAAATCCAGGGATTGTCTCCAGTGACTTCTGGGGACATTGGCTCCATCCTGGATTCCTCACCCTCACCACAGATGCTTTTGGAAACATTCTACAGAGCATCATGACTCTATTTATTTTTTTTCCTAGATGTAACTAATTTGGTTTGGTTTGGGTTGGATTTTCTCATGGCTGAAGGAAACACCAGCTCAAAGTGGCTTGGGAGACAACGTCAAAGGGAGCACACTGCATTTTCTTCCTTCTCTTCTTTGGAGTAAAATATTCTCAGGGACTTTTAGATGGTCTTCCTTTTCACTCCCATCCCTGAATGAGGTTGCTGGGCAGAGGCAGCTCCGCTCTGTTGTGCTCTGCTCTGCAGTCCTGGGAGTAACCAATGAAGTGACTGATTCTGCAGCCTCTCCTTATGTGCAAAGACCCTTTGAAGTCACTTCAAAGGGGCTGTTTGCAAAGGGGCTGCAGGTACAAGGCAGTTAAATATGGCCAGTACCATCTCTACTGTTTAAGGATTCGAACATTTTTTATGAGCAAACAGAGGCTTTTTTTTTTTTGGTTTTATATTGTTGACACTGATCCTCTAGCTTAGCAAAGGCCACTCGTGCAACATTTTCGGACTCAATTTATCATCTGCCCTAGGCATTCGTTGCACTTTTCTCATCATTAGGGAAGAAATAAAAGCCATTCGCTAATCCCCAAACCACTTTGTTCCTCTATGGCCCTTCAAAAAGCAGGGCCCCTAAATGGTGATTAAGGACTCTGGAGACCTTTCTCAAGAGAGATTCCTTTCCTTCCCCATATCAGGCAGAAGGAATCAAATTCTCAAGCTGGGTAATTTCTTTTTTTTTTTAATTAATACCACGGGACTGGAAATAAAATAAAATAATTATATGGGGCTTTTAACCTGTTTTATAGGCTTTTTGTGTTGCCTTTAAATAAAAACAACTCTCTGCTCAGCTCGTGGATTTAGGGTGATGGTGTTAATTTGCAGGCTGAGAGAAGATGGGAGTAGGGAGTTAGGCTAAACTCTACCTGGTCTCCCGCTGAAAAAGCAAGAAGGTCTCCTTGTGCCCTCTTGCTCTTGGCCCTGGGACGTTGCTTGCAGAAAAGCAGAGGGGCTTCAACCCCCTCAGCAACACGGGGACAGGAGAGGCCAGGAGCCGGGCTGAGCCCCGGCGGTGCAGCGGCTGCAGCAGCGGGTGTGCTGCCTCTCCAGGAGCAGCTGCCCGCCTGCGGAGCCTCCTCTCCCTGGCCCTGGGTGTTTCCTGACAGACACAAACCCATAGTACCGGCAGCTGTGGCAAACACTTGGTTTTCTGCCTCTTCGGTGCAAGTTGAATTCTCCTGCGTATGTGCAAAATGTGGGGGAAAATACCCGGTCATTCGCAGGGGGTGAGTCAGGTGCTGGGCAAAAGTTCAGCAGAAAATACCTGCCCCAAAAGGAAGAAAATTTAGAAGCCTCTATTTCTATTTTATAACACTTCTGTTTTATCTTTGTGTCGTTTCTTCTTATCTGGAGGCCTTTCCAGTAGCATGCACCCCACGAACACTGATTTGAGACATGACCTCTAGTTAGAAGTTTTCTCTCTCTCCTTCCCAGGCTTGAGCATCACAGTTCTTATTTTTCTTTAAGCACAGCAAAACTGGTTTGTTTGTTTTGTTTTGTTTTGTTTTTTTTATCTCTGCTGCTGTTGTTAGAGGCTTAGGGACACAGGTGCATGTGTGGGAGAGCAGAGACACAGCCAGAAGTTGAACACTCTTTGTTTTGTTGTTGGAGGACTTTCCCCTTTTACCTCTATCACCAGCCAGAGAAAGCCTGGGCGTTCAGAAGAAGCCCTGCGTGACAGAAATTAAATCTATTTCACCTCTTACAGCTGGCTTCAAAAGCTCAGTGTGCTAGGAAACGGTGATGAATCAGTAATACCCATGAAAGGAGAATAGTTGACATGGTTCTTCTTATGGTCGTGTTCCTAGCTCTGCTTTGTTTCAGACCTCCATTTTAGGAGAATAGTGGGAAAAGCACTTCTTTAAAAGCCCTCTCCTGATATCAGTGAAACTCTGAAACTCTTGTGTAAAAAAATTATAAAGTCATCTCACTGGCAAGGGAGAGGGTATTGGAGTTGTAAGGGGGCTGCAGAGCTTCTGCCACTTCCATCGGGCCATGCAAGAGTCAGAGGGCTCCACATGAAGGCTCAGCCCAGTGATCCTGCCTGGTGATTCCAAAAATGCAGCCCAGGGACCAGCACTGCCCTGCCCCAGCTCAACCCGTGCCCCAGGCTGAGGATGTGACATGCAGAATGGATCTTCCCGAGGGCTCCAGGTTCCGTGTAGCCCTTGAGAAATGACAACCAGGATCTTCTAGAAATTGGCGTGGTTGGTACCAACATGGGAAGAGGAGGAGGAGGGCAGTTCTATGTCAGTAAGTGAGCAGAAAAGCACTGGTACTATCTGTAGTGAGTATCTTAGCTTTGCCAAACCTTCTGCGAGGAAGACTGGTTTGTGTCTTTTGTACAAACCACTGGCCAACTACTAAAATATATTCTCTCAATTCAGGCCCTCTGGTGTAAATCTGGAGCGAGCTGGCCTGAGTCAGTGGAGGTTCAGCAGTGCTAACCAAGCAGAATTTGTCCCTTTGGTTTTTCTCACCCCTGGTGAATTCATCTGTCACTGGGAAGAAGTAGAAACTTATAATTAACAGAGAAGCAGGAAGGGAAAAACTGAGTTCAAAGCCGTCTGCCTGAAGAAAACCATCCCAGCCGAGTCTCCCATGATTGTGTCTGGGATGACAATCGCAGCCCAGCACTTCCAAGGACAGCTTATTGTTGTGCTGTGCTCCTCATCCTCAGGCACCGCTATTGTCTGCCTGCCTTGTGGAGCTGTAAGTTGCCAACCCAAAATTAGGACCCTTCAGGGGCTAAAGGTCAACTGGCAGCTTTGTGATCTTTCAGAGGATGTTGAGTTATAATGAGATCACAGGAAAGTGGTCAAACGAGCAGTGCAGTGGCCGAATGGGGTGGCTTAGTTAGTGATAAGGAACAGAGCAAAACTGGGGGCTGTTCCGTTCCTCTGGGTAAATTTCTATACAAGCGCTGGTCTCATTTCGTCCGTATAAAACAAGCCCAGTTTAACCTATTTAAAATGGGGTTAAAAGGGGTCATAAATCTCCGCAGGAGTGGAGGATCCACAGAAAACTCGATCTGATCTCTTTTCCATCTGTTTCAGGTTCTCAGCCTTATCTGCCTCAGCTGCCTTTACTCTTTGTGGCTGCACACAAATGCCTTAAACAAAAGTCCTTTTGCCGGGGCTGAGTGGCAGGTATAGGGTGACTACACTGCAGGCGAGGGAGGCGGAGAGCAGGGAGCCGCGGGAGTTATTGCCGCAGACAGCCCCCGAAGCCCGCCTGATTGACATTGTAAATCTATACAGAGGGGTTGTTTGAGGGGAGCCTGTCAGATTGACAGTGTAAATGTGTAACACACACACAGCCTGGGAGAGAGGAGCCTGCCGGCGGGTGGGAGAGCGCCGGCGGAGTGTCGGTCACACGGAGATTGAATTACAGCTGCATTAGATCAGAGCTGTGGGAAACGGCACCTCCTAAACACACACACGGCCTCGGCGGGGGCCGGCCGGCCGGCGGGCGGGCAGCTGCGGGGCCGGGCCCGGGGGCGGCAGCGCCGGGCGGAGCTGCCGCTGATGCCGCTGTCGCAGCCGCCGCCGCTCAAGGAGCGCTCCCCGTCGCACCCCGCGGGGCCCCGGCCCGCCCGGGCTGCTCCTCCGCGGCCGGCGGCCGGAGAGAAGAGCCAAAACTGAAAAAAAAAAACCCAACAAAACAACAACAAAAAAAACCAAAACCCCAAAAACCCCGAAAATAAAAGAAACGAGGCGAAAGGCCGAGATGGGAAAGGCGGGGTGGCAGCTCCGCAGCTGGCGGGGTCAGGCTCCACAGGGGATTTTGCCGGCTTTAACCGATACCTTTTAAGATTTGCGGTTTATAGCGTTTCACTACCGCTGTGGGGAAGAATCTTAAGACCCCCACCGGCCCCCTCAGATACCAATCGCACTCCTAATCCTTTTGATTTGCCATATACTCCGCTGGCATTTCAGAAACCTGCGGCATTAATGCCTCCGAGCGGAGGGTCGGGTGTGGGGGGGGAGCTGGAAAACAGAAACATTTTAAGCTCGATTAGAAAGGGCAAAAAGTCAGCTGGCTTTGAAATGAACTCGCTCAGCAGGAGCGGTGGAAGCATTTCCAGGAGACAGCGGGAAGGCGTTTGTTTTCTTGGCTGGCACCGAAGCGCCGGCTCGCCGTGCCGCGCACAATGCCGGCCCTTCCGTGGGGCCAGCGCACCTCGGCGCCTGGCAGCCACCGCTCCTCGCCCGCATTCACCCCCTTCTCGCCCGCAGCCACCCCCTCCTCGCCCGCAGCCACCCCACCGGAGTGGGGATCCCCGGAGGAAGCAGTCTCCTCGCCTCCCCTTTAATCGCCCGTGTTTGCACATCTCCCCCAGGGCTGGGTGAGCAGGGGTCAGAAACTGACCACGAAGGCTCGCAGACGCATTTATTTCTTTTTTTTATTTCTTTTTTAATTTATATTTTTATTATGCAACCCACTTTTCAGGACACTACTTTTCATTTGATTTTCCAGTGTCTCCTACTTCACATAATCCCCTCTCTGCCCACTTCTACTCGCTACCACTGGCGAGTCCGTTTGTAATTTCTCAACCTCCAGGGTAATTCTCATAAATCAAACACAAGCCAAAGAGCGAGACAATGCCTGTCAGTGGAGCTGGAGCTCCACAGACTCGGCAGATCCAGGGGGCAGCTTGTGCCCAGCTACAGGGCAGGATCAGACAGTCTCAGAGAGTTCCTGCAAGGCTGATCTGAGCAACTTGGCTGAAAATCAGAGCTGCTGGCAGCAGGGAGAGGCTGCCACTGAGCTCAGGCAGTTGTGAGCCCCTGAACTGGGAACAGGGTAGAGATACACCATGATTTGTAACGAGTGGCCCTGCAATAAGAAAAGCAGAGGCATTTTTTTCTCCCATTCTTCGCAGGGATTTACAGACTGGGCTGGAGCCCTGCCCTTGCCTCTGATAGGATTTGTCACTCTGAGCTGCAGACTGAAGCAAGCTGCAAATGACTTGTGCTTAGTGTGAAGGGCACACAAGGCCACCACACAGCCACTGCCTGCAGGTCAGCCAGAGGGACAATTCCCAGGCTTCTCGTAGTTTCACCTCTTACAGACATCACAGCTGATCATAAAACAAGTCCTTAGCTACCATCTCGCTGAATGACCCGAGTACTTGACAAACCTTCTCACAAAACCATTCAAACTCAGCCATTCTTAGCTGACCTGGACTGGATAAATAATTCCCATAGTGTGCATGGTGGCAGAGCTGATGAGAGTGGGTGGGATGGAGGGATGATCAACACCTTGAATGGAAACTGCTTCCTCTGTCTCAGCTGCAGCCAGACCAGCTTCAGGATCACTATCCATAGCAGGATGCCCTTTGGCACCAGGAATTCAAGCTGGCTGGCAGTGGGCTTGGCCACTCTTCTGTGATTATCCAGGTTGTCTGTATGCTCACCAGCATGGTTTTCGTCCGGTTTCCTATATGCAGAAAGGATGAGGCCACTCTCTTTTGAAGGGAAAGAAAGTTTAGCTGTGTGGATATAAGCAGTGTTGTGGCACTTGGCCTCATGAGCTAGAGTAAGCCCAGAGCTTTACAGGAGAGGTTTTCTAGTCCCAGTTCACACACAACCTGCCACACGACAGACTCTGTCACTGCTTTGGGTCACAGGAAAGTAAATCTCAAGTCAAATCCTGGCAGACTCTGCAAAGAAAGTGTCCCCTGCAGTGCATCATTCCCTTTTGGAAAGAGTGTAAGGATGGTTCCAGAGGTTGTTGGTAGACAGCAAACCCCAAATTCATGTGGTTTTGATACTCATATGCTATCACACTTATAAAATGAGAACCAGAAAGCTGCATGGGACAGCATCCCCCAGCTCTCTGCCTTCAAGCTCCAGTAGCTGCCATGGGCACAGCTGTGCTCTCACTGAACACACCACTGCCTGATCTTTCCATTTTGCCAGGCCTAACCTTGCTGGAGGAGGTCAACCCAGCTTTCTCCTGAAGCTGATATAGCCTTGTGGGAGAGCAATAGAGTCCAGGTGCCTCACTCTCTGGCCAACAGCCAGGCCTCCTCCAGCTAGCATTAAGCATGGGAAGATGTTTCTTCTTGCACATAGACATTTTTTGCCAAAGTCTCCCAGCTCAGCCTAGGAATCCCAAAAGGATTCCAATACTCCTTCAAATTGACCTCACAAGACTAGAAACCTCATTCAGTGCTACATTATGCAAAAGCCTTGACTGCAAGGAGGAGAGGAGGTGCTTCTCCAGCTCATTGACCAACTTGGGGTTCCTCACAGCTCACTTGCTGATTCACTTACTGATGTTGTTCCCTGCTGCTGTCACTCAGAGGTAACCCTACACAGGTGAATAGGGTGTGAGAGGGCTGTGAGTCTCTGTGAAAGGGCTGCAGGGGGAAGAGGGATTGCTCCCACCTCCTCACAGAGGTGGAAATAACTCAACTTTGAACTTCCAATCCTATCAAGACGAAATCAGTGTAAATCCACAAACTCTGGTCATCGGGTGCTTTCTGCATCAGGAGTGTTCTGCAACAGCAAGCAACAATTCCTCAAAGCAGAACTCTTTCCAGAATACGATTTTGGAGAGAGAAGTACTTCAATTAATTCAAAGTTTGAAATTAATATGCTGTGGAAAAGTCACTGAAATATAATTTAGTTTTGATGTTTTAGTTAATGTATTCTAAATCAGAATTTAAATAAAATTGCTGTTAAATAAATTGTTGTGATTCTTGTTACGAATCATCTTTGATGATTCAGTTTGGAGTCTGAATCCTTAATATGAGGAGTACTCCAAAGCTTACTTCAGAGAAGACCCACCAAATAGGAATATTAAGGAACAGAATGATGTTGTCGTTCAGACAACTTGAATTTATCATGTCTTGATGAGATCCTGGCTATTCATTTATCTGAAACAGGTAACTTTTCTCCTTGCATACTGTCTGCTTACAGTATAATTTCTCTTGTTCTCCCAAGATGTTAAGGATTGGCAATTACATTTTCTGTTAGGGCTGCTCCAGTTTTCACGAGAGATGCAGCAGCTCAGATAGGAAAAAACCCAGACCTGTGACTTGTCTGCAGGACTCTCCTATCTCACATAACTGCTGATCCCTTTCTCGGCCAAAAGCAAAGCTCCGTGTGAAACCTGTTGATTCAGCCACCTCAGCACACCTCTTTCTTTCTTTGTTGGTTTGGGGTTTTTTTTGTTTGTTTTTTAAACTTGAATTCCTGTTGGCTCCCAGTGTTTCAGTCCTGGATCACAGTGGAGATGGAAGGTATTCTACTGGAAAAGCATTTGGTGTTGAAAGCACTTGCCGTGCTGGGGAAGCTCACAGGCTGCAGCCAAGCAGGGCAAGATAACTTCCAGGAAAGTATGACTAACCCAATTTCCACATTGACTTAGCACACAGAATGTCCTGGCAAATACAGCACCTCAGAGGTCATAGAGACGGGGTGCCGGGGGTAGAGTTCAGTTAATTTATGTCAGGGCAGCACATATCAGGAGATTCAGCCCTTTGATGTCAACTCAGCACTGGCTCGCTGGGTGTGTGAGATTAGCCAGTGTGCATTATAAGGTTGCAGAGCAGGATGTTGTTTCCTGGGCAGGTAAAAAGAGATGCTGCAGAAATGGGGTGATGTCCCCATCAGAGCAGGTGGGCTGCTGACAAAGGAAAGTGGGTCTTGGTGGGCCAGGGGGTAGGAAGTCACCAATGAAACAGCTTATTGAGGTGGACATCTGCAAATGCACACTCTGTGAGTTGTTTAACCCACCTTGGCCTTCAGAGTACATCCAGAAAGTCTCTGCAAGTGTGGGACAGCTCCTCAGCTGCTGGCAGCAAGCGGCAAGGGCCTGTGGTCCTCAACACCCACTCCTCTAGAAGTCATTCAGGATGTTGTCTGGCCACAGATGATAAGTATCTCCTTTTTTCCTGCCTGCACATCACCCTGACAAGGGGTCCTGTGTAGGAATGTGGACACAGGACCCTGAGGGACCTACTTGAAACTCCTCTGATCAGTCTCAGACAGCTGCTTTCTCCTCTTTCATTCCCCCTTTCCTCCTAACAACCCGCCTGGTACTTTTTCAGACACAGAGTTTCCTTGTAGGAGAGTTAATAATGAAACATCTCTGTATTTTCAGGTAAACCCAAACTACTTTTCTTTAAAATATATGGTGTACACAGAACACAGAGTTGGGTAGTGTCTTGGAACTGCCCCTCCTTATTGCGCCTACCCAATGTCTCCATAGCATCTCCACTGGTGATGAATGAGGACACCTCTGCTGTGTACCAAAAGCACCCGTGGGATCTCTCCTTCCGTGACTGCAGAATCTATCACAGGAGCTACCGCATCACTGTCATGTATGCTTTTCTGTAGGTTTAATTACAGGCAGAAAGATTTACAGGAGCATTGAACACATTAGAAGAAGAACTTTCCACACTTGTGGATTTTGATTCCTTTCAAAGAAAAGACGACAGGAACTTGTATCTGAGAGTGTTCACGTACACCTAAAAGAAACAAACAGCAGCCTTGTTACGTACCATGTCCAAAACCCATTTGAAACTGGAGAGTGGCCCACTAAAAATACCAAAAAAAGAGAAATCTTGTGTAATGGGTGAAGTAAAGGAAGTGCAATCTAGTGATTAAGGCAGGCGCAGGACTGCCAGGAGGTCTTTCTGGCAACAGTTTTATTCCTGGCTTTACCACAGGCTTCCTGTGTGACTGGACAGGCGCTGAAGAGCCGGGCAGCACGAGCACGTCTCGGCGCACCCTGGGAGCAATGCCCTGGGATCGAGGCCAGGGAGTTTGTGGGGTCAGGACTCTTTGCTCTTGGAGCAACTCACGAGCTGTTCTTGAAATCCACGCTGAGGATTGCTTGGCATTGGTTTGCATGGCCCAGTCAGGGGCAGGTGTCTGGGGAAGAGCCACCATGGGAGGGTTGTTTTGTGCTGTAGAGGAGACAGGCATCGTCCTGGCCATGGCATCGCTACCTCCGGGTGAGCTGGCTGGCCCCGCTGGGGCTTGTGCAGCCAGGACTAAGCAGAGTTTTGAGTTATGACTTTCCGAGCCCAAATCTGTGCTGCTTGGGGGCAGCAGAGCAGCGTGTGGCCTCCTCCTCTGCACTCTCAGTCCTTCCTCATGTGGTCACAGTGGAGACTGCTGGGCTTGGGACACTTTAAAGCTGCCCTTACTGAAGCACACCTTCTTAGTGGAAAGAAGAAAATGGGATTGAAATGCAGAGGATCATTTGCAGTCTAATCAAAGCGGCTTCGCCTTCTTCTCTCATCACCCCGCGGCTTAATTTCCCATCCACAGGCAGGATGAGCGAGGCAGGCGAGGGAGGGACACAGATTCAGAGGCACTGGCCGCCCTATTTATAATGGTCGCACATTAAAGGTGACTGCCCTGGGGTGTCCGTGTTGCCTCCACCGGCTGCCTTACCAGGCTCAGATAACAAACACAGCCCTGGCTGCACAGCAGATCTGTCGTGGGGATTATCTGCTCGTTTGAAGTGAAATTTAGCTGGTCTTAATCAGAAATCTCACCGCATCAGGTTCGCATTAGCTTGTGCGGAGGTAGTAGTTTCACACGCCGACATGGTAGCAATTAAGCGAGTCGCTACTGGTTCTTACCCCAGGGTACAACTTTGTTTTGTTCCTTGTAGATTAGTGGGGCTGCACAAGTTTCCACATAGTTTTCTTTCCTGTAGACCCTGACTATTTCATGTTGAACCCTCTGGGACTGTTTATTAGACCACACAAATGGTAATCATTTCCCAAAGAGGTGGACAGCGTTC
Source organism: Megaceryle torquata (assembly GCA_024611175.1). Classification (NCBI taxonomy): domain Eukaryota; kingdom Metazoa; phylum Chordata; class Aves; order Coraciiformes; family Cerylidae; genus Megaceryle; species Megaceryle torquata. The sequence goes on along the minus strand of JANIJG010004740.1, from coordinate 18,015 downwards.
CAGACCTCTAGCATGGACAGTTAGAAAAAAATGTTATGAATCTGAGCAAGGGAAGGGATTTCACTAAAGCCAAAGAAGTCTTAAAAGTGCACAAACACAAGGAATGAAATATTTTGGACTGGCAGGAACAGAATTAAAATACTCATTTCAAAATGCATCATTATGCCTTTCTTGGCATGGGAGGTGAAAGCAAGGGACAACTCCTCCTGGGTCGCTCTTCATTTCCTCCCTTGGCTCCTTGGCTTGGACAAAGCCAGAAACCTCATATCCTCTTCATGTAAATCCCTCCTGAGGGGCCCAATTATAGCCTGGTTACCCCTCACGTGAGCCCACCAGGAGAACCCACATTTATTTTAAGACAGAGGCTGAAGGCCTGACATGTGGGAAGGGGCTGGCTGTGTCCCAGCCTTGGAAATGGCACTTTGTATGGAAGGCAGAAGTCCATGGCAAAAAAGAGGTGAGATCCATAAGTGACAGCCAATCAAGACTCAATTGTCTGGGGCCTTGCCACTACGAGAGCACTCCCCCTCTTCCAGCTCCACGGGACCTTGCAGGCTGTTTGTCTGTCTCTGGAAGCGATAGGACTGCCTCTGACATTAGCAAGGGTAATAGCTATTTTTATATTCTTGTAGCATTTTAACTGGGAAAGTGTTGTACATTGCCTCAAGGAAGATGGGGTGTGTGTGTGCATGTGCCAAGAGATTTCATGGATAAGATAATAATTATGGATTTTAATGCCCTCCTCCATGGTTTTGCCAACAGAGTGAAAAGCAACAAAGAGTTTTTTCCGCGTTAGTGCCCCCAAATCCAAGCAGATTCCCTGTCTTCCTCATGGTATAAGTTTTAGATGCTGTTTCTTTACAGAGACACAAAGTGACAAAGGCTCCAATAACCACAATTTCAATGGCTTTCTAAACTTATCCCATAACAGAGCAGGAGTATTATATTTTGTAGGCCTTACAGGCTATTAAGACAAAAGCGACTGACCTTTCAGAGGAGGTTGGGAACAGAAATTCTTGTTCCATCCACTATACCATTCCTGATGGCAGTTATCACTTATATTTCTTGCTGTTTACTTGTTGGTGCAACTGGTAAACTTGCTGTTTACCAGTGTCAGCAGGGAGGGTTTGCCTGGGAGTTAAAATATTCCAGGCATGTTGTTCCTTTCAGCAGCTCCCATCTTTTGTTGGTCCAAGGTAATAACCTTTCTTTCCATATTTTCTGGTTTGCTTTTTATTTTTTTTTCACTGCATCAGAACTACTCTCTGCAATTATGTATGTTTCCCATTAGCCAAAACTCCCCCTCCCTAGTATTTATGCGAAAGTGTAACACTGAAGATATCGACTTCCAGTTTTGAGCTACAAGATGAATATTCCTCCAAAGTAAACACTGGCCTTGGCTTTGCCACAGTCAATATTTACCTCAAGTGAAATAAATCTTGCTGACAACCCAAACCTGAAGTCAATATTGGCTTGCTGTAATCCAGCTGGTATGAAGTAATCAGTTTCCTTTATATTACCTGAATGCTTTAATGCAAATATTTTCAAGCTAAAGGTGGGCTTTACATTCCTGTAGTTGTAAATATGGTACTGAAACCATCCCCCTGTTTTCAGTCATCGCAAAGCTGAGAGCTCTCCAAGAGGTCATATGAAAGCTCTCCTATCTCAGAAACAATCTGCGAGTGACTGATTAACTATCTAATCTGTGTACCTACTCGGAGGCCCATTACTGCAGTGCCTGAGAGTCTTCCAAATCCTTAAAAGAGGCAAAGTTTGCAAGGAAAGGAAATATCTCTGACTAGACCAGGTGATATAGCTGAGAAAGTGGATAAACTGGGCACACAAACCTTAGATCTGAAGATATTGACACTTCCTAAAAAACCTGCAACTCATTTATTTAGACCATCAGGTCTACAGCAATACTGCTACTACTACCTCTAAGGAGAGAAATAATTGCTTCCTCCTAATCTATGGGTAAACATTTTAGTACTCAAAAGAAACTCGTTTAAAATTGATTTCTTTTGGTAGCCATCTCATTTATCTGCCCTTCTGTTTATCCATCCATCGATCAGTTGCTCTCCACTCAATAACATTGAAGCCTGTTGGCCAACACCTACCACCTTGGACAGATGACAGGTTTAAACCAGCGAAGATCCTACAGGTTTTATGCAAAACTGGTGAAGAAGAGAGACCTAGATTAGTCTTCCATTGGCCTCACCAGAGAGGCCAGTATGGGTAGTCAGCACGCCCAAGCCCTCCTGCCTGCTGCAGCACGCTGTGCCTCCTGCCCATGTGCCAGCCTGTGGGACCGGGCAGCGGCACCATGGAGCACTGGCACTGGCAGCCACAGGTATTGGGCTGGTATCAGGATTCAGAGCATCCCTCCATAGGAAACAAGGTTTGATTAATTCTGCTGACCATGGAAAAGCACCATTTGTAAAATTTTGGGGTGTAACCGAGTATACTGTACCAGAGAGAGAAAGTTGAAATGAGGTCGTTCGCTTGATGGGCTTCTTTGCAGAGTATTTTGCAACTACCATGACCAATGCACCCAGAAGCCTCTCTGTTAGCTGGGGCTAGGTCTTTCCACTGCAGTGGCTGTTGTAGGCAACTGTGGCCATGAAGTCTGAGTGAAACTCCCTCAGGCAGCTAAACCAGTCTCAAATAGGCTTTGCATATCAGGACAGAAATCATGAGCCGCTTTCCATATTCAGTGAGAAAACAGGAAAAAGAACAGAGAGCTTTCAAATGACTCACTGATGGGCTGGTGTTTGTATTGGATTTGGGGTTTTTTTTGTTGTTGGTGGTGGTGGCTTTTTTTTGTCCCTGCTGGAGCTTTTTCATTTCTAAATATAAATAATGAGTTGTGAGAACTAAAAAAATCTTAACTAGATTTCGTCCCAATGAAGTTTTGTTAATTGTTACGGTGCAGAGAGTTGCTTTGCTAAGTTATTTTTCCCTTGGTTCAGGTTACTTGTGTAAAGATGTTGGTGGTCTGTAGAAATCCTTAAAAGATATCTGACCACAGCCCTCCCCACTCCCTGCAGCGCAATTTTGCCTGATTAGCAATCTCTCTGGGAGGTCAGTGGCTGGAACAGTTTGTGAGTTGTATTATAAAAGAAATAGATAATAATAAATTATTATTAAAGTTTAAGGCCAGTGAAAGACCACGGGTGCAAAATGCTGCAAACTCCACAGACTGCTAGTGCTACATTAAAGCTGAGTTTTGCCTCAGCAGTACTGCAGCCATTCCCAAGGAGGAGGAAGTTTTACACCAGGAGAAAGAAGATCAGGTGGGACACTGCTCAGGACTATCTGCTTGGTTATTTAATGGAAATAATGAAGTTAACAATGCCCTCCATGTTTCTATAGGGTGCTCTCCTCACCTGCCACCTGTTTGCTGAGCAAATGCGGCCGTGACGCTGGGTTGACTCCACAGGTCTTTGCCTCATAAAGCTTCCCCACATTCACGGTGGGTGAACCTCACTCCGAGGCAGACTGTGCTTTGCGACCTACTGGAGCACCAGAAGTGTCCAGTCATCTGCAGAGGACTGGGTTACCAGCTAAGTAGCTGGTAACATCAGCTGATCACATCTCTCCTGAAATTCTAACTCCTTATCTCATTGAAAGCTGTACTGCAAATGTTTTCCCAATTTACCTACCAAAGCACTTGGAGCTACTGCATGGATGTGAAGTGTTTGGAAATGGCAAAAGTGGCAGAACGCAGGACGTGCACAATGGCATGAGGACACCATCTGAGAAGCCTTGCACAGTGACTCTGTAGAATGCTTCCTTCCATGGCAGGAAAATTGCCCAGCCTTGCTCTGGGCCAGCCAGCCAGCCTGTACCCTCAGCAGTTCAAAATATTTTCCTGGATCCTGAGCTGAAGATGGCATCATGACACAGGTTATCCAGCAAGGGTGCTTAGTCTCTAAGAAAAAACAAGGTTGGGGGATGATATAAATGACACTGTGCAAGTGTTAATGTGACACTGAAAGAGATGCCCTTTAAAGCTGAGCTGACTCAGAGGGAGGTGTTTCACTATTTCCAGAAACTAGGACTTGTTTTCCCCACAGAAAGGATGGGAAAACCCCAAACCGAGCAGACTTAAGATACTTCAATTCTCCCTCACTCAAGTAAAAACAAAACAGAGGTGTAGAAATACTGGAACTTCCCAGAGGATGGAAATGGAGATTTTTACCCAGCTGCAGTCCCACAGCAGCAAGACAAACTGACAGCCCTTTCTTTAAGCTTTTCCTTAGACATCATGGGAGCTGTGTTCCTACAAAAGCTACACCTGCATGCAGTCTGACTACGGTTATTAGCAGCAAACCTTTGCTTTCACAAGCTTGGACCTGGTGATGGAGAAGCAAATGCAGTCTTAGACCTTCTCCAGTTCCTGGGGGAGTGCTCAGCACTTCCGTGCAATAGGTTTGGACCTGCCTCCTCCCAAGTACGCCCGTGACGGCGATGCTAACATGGGCATTAGGTACTCAAGGCAGTTGCCTACGGTTGAAATGAGAAGAGCCCCAGCTATGACTCTCCCTACAGGGGGTCACTGACCGCAGGAGCCCCCTCCTCTGCCTGGTGCAGCCGTGGAACTTGCCCTTGCCCCACACTTTTTCCTCAGCGTGCAAAACCAGTGAACATGGAGGGTCACTCAAAACCAGTGGGACAAGGAATTTTCATGTCAGTGGAATGTGGTCCTAAGGCTTGCTGACTTAATGAGAATGGGTTTCGGCCAAGGCCACTGATGTGACACCAGGAGTTGGTGGACCAACAGAGGGGCAGAGGGGCTCCAGCCCAGTGCCTGTGTGGGCTGCATGCTGCCTGCATGCTGCCTGCATGCGCTGAGGAGGGTCTAGTGTGCTTGGCATTTGACAAGCAGCAGGGCTATGGGTAGGAGGATTTAACTAGACATCTAAAAGAAAAACAAAACAAAACAAAACACCTAAACCAAATCAAATGTTGCGTCTAAAACCTGATCCAGGCACAGGTACTTGGTTTGGCCATGTGACTTGGCCTTGCTGCCTGATGCCTGCACTAATAAGCAAATGCCATGACTCAGGTAATTCTCCCCCTCTTTCTGGATCTCATTTTGTTTTGCAAGCCGTGGCATGAGCTAGCTTTAGCCTTGCCATAAAAATCTGACTCACTTCCTAAGGGCAGGCTGAAAGAACCTGAGGATTCTTTTAAAGGCTGCTTTTACTTTCTTATCCACAAAAGAAACACATTGGGGATTTCTGAAGAGATAAAAATTTTAAAAAAATCAGTTTTGTTAAACACAGATGAGATGTTTTTTGGGTTTTGTTTTTTTTTTTTTTCCAGCCTCATTTTCTTTGACTCTGAGTTGCTCCTTTTCAGAAGAGAAAATCTGTGCCTCTCCCATGTCTAGCATTTGACAATCAGCACTTCTTCTCTCTGCCCTCAGTGGTAAAGCCAGGGGGAGGAAGAGGACTGAAAGTAAAGCAAAGAATTGTTCAGCTTGCCTAGATCCCTCCAGGAAGTGATCTTTCTGCTTTTACTCCAGACACACGCCTCCCAGCTAGCCAGCAGCTCCAACTAATTAGCACACGTGATGGGAATAGGAAACAAAGTCACAAACAATAGTAGCGTGGGAACGCAGTGTAAACTGCAATTACATAGACCCCCCCTTCCTTCCCCCGCCCGCCCCCCACTCTATAAATAAAAGCATAAATAAATAAATAAGCGTATAAATCCGAAAGAGCTGCTGACAATACAGCAGATAAGTGTGGGAGGCAGAGCAAACTGTGCTGGGCAGGAGGTGAAGATCAGCATTTGCCGGGCAAGCAAGAGCCCGCTATTATTTTCATTCCATACTTCAAGTATATCGGGGCTGCTTCGTTTCCTTTTGTTTATCCTTCTGTTGAGGCACAACAGAAAAATGTGTTTGGGGAATTTCAGCGCTTGCCAGGTCACGGGGGAGGTCACTCTACTTTTGTTGGGAGAGAGGCAGAAGAAGAAAGAGGGCAATCAAATATCCTCCTTGAGACAGCTTACAAGCACACGTCTCATGCTGTCAGGGGGCTAGGCTCCGGTGTGACACTTCCAGCTTCTTGTCTTCCTGCCAAGCTGAATATGTTTGGTATACGTTATATATGTGAGAAGCAGTCACCACTTCCCCAGCCGACCACAGCTTTAAGACATAAGGGAGCTATTGTGTGGGACTAACCACATTTGCTGTGGTTTAAACGCTAAGAGCGTGCAACTGTTTGCGCTTACTTCAGAGCACCATTAGGAATACCGAGCGTGGAGGTGTTCAGCAGAGCTCAGCATCATGGCATTGCTGTGTATCAAGAGGCATGTCCCAGGGATTTGTTCTGGGGCAAGTAAACACAAGGGACTTTCAATCGCAGCTGCAGCAGCAGGAATCAAAAGAGAGGCCTGGGTATGCAGGGGAAGGGAGTGCTGTAGCTGACATGACACGCTGCTTTGGTAGCTTCTGTTTCCACAGAACTGAGAGTATCTGGAATAAATCTTGCAGACGGGTGCTACTTGGGAAGAAAACTATTTCTCCCAGAATAATTCTTCATCTTTGAAAGCCGATGAAATGAAGGTCACTCTGAGAACACTGGATCCACACAGGGTATTGGCTTTGCACCCCTATACTGGTCAGCTCTGCAGGGTCCACAGGTCTTGGCTTTTCTGAAACCCATAGGAATGCTGCAGTTTTTAAGTACTGTGACCAAGACCGAAACAAGGCATCTTGCAGCAAAATAACCTCAGTGTCAGTACAGGCCACTGCTATTTTATTACCGTGGTTTGTGACACTTCAAAATTGGCTTGAATCTCAAAATTATCTCTTTATGACCCCTCAGTTTGGAGCCAAAAACTCCCCGGTCAGATGCTGATACACATGTGCATTATTTAGGAAATAAATGTTTCCCTAACAAAAAGTAAGTAAGGGAGCATTTAACTTTGTTCTGGCAAAATCAGAGCAGTACTTCTCTTCTGTCATTTATTTGTAGCCTGGTATTCCATAACGTAATGGGAGAGAAAACTGATGAGAGGATTTGATTTTGATACCTTCGGATGTCCAAATACCCTGCCTGCCTGGAATGAAGTTCCACATTCAAACCAGTCAAGCTTAGTCTTTATTTTATCGAAAGCAGGTAAATCAGGTTACTTTGCCAGGATGTCCATGATGAAACCTCAGCCAAAGTCCTGGCCGCCTTGTGGCAATTAAAAATCCCTGTCACTTTCTCACTCTTCTTGCACATGCTAAACATCTCCTCACAGTTCATTACTCTGCAGCTGGGGGTTGTCTTCTGCAGTGGTTGTTTCCCCAGGTCTAACTTTTGCTCTGGTGGCTGATCACTGTGGGACAGCAGGTGTCTAGTAAGTGCCATGGCACAAAGGTGTGAGGTGAAATCAAGTTATCATCTGAGACAAAATAAAGAGATGCTTTTCCAGGAGTCAGTGCTCCCCACACCAGATAGGTAATAGTCACTGTTTTCATTTAACTCGTCCGTGCAACGGTCATCAAAGCTTTTACCAGCTGGTACCTTCAAAAGCAATAAATGATTGCTTTGAGTTGCTTTATTCCAAACTGTGCTTACCAACAGGTACAGGGCATGCTCAACTTTCATTTTTATTTTCGCACAATGAAATATAGTTCTTGGAACCTTGTTCAGAAAAAATTATTGTTTCTATTTGCCCAGAAGTCAGGTTTTCTCCCTGAAAGAGCATACTTTTACATAACAGTTTGCATGGTGGAACAGAAGCTCTGCGAGTTGTTTTCTATCCTATACTCCCTAGCAAGAATGAATAGCACACACACACATTTTTATCAAAGCTGCATCTTAACTGTCAAAGAAAACTCAAAGTAGGTCTCAGACTGTGGAATCTTTGGAACAGGGACTTCCATACATCACTGTATAACACAAGGCATGGTTTGAACACTGCTCTTAAAAAACTGAAGTCGCAAAACTGCAGAGGAAAAGGGGCTAGTCAGGCTGCTCCTTGATGGACTGACAGGATTTTGACAGCAGGAAACTAGAGCAAGTTCCTGTATGATTATTCCTTGGTCCAGTTATGAGAAAAGTGCCATAGGAACAGCAGAATACTATTTGAGCAAACTATAGAGGGCTTGGTGGAAAAAAGGTCAGCAAGAAGAAACCCACAGTTTTAGTTTGTGATATCTGGTGCTAACTGTACTGTGATAGTGTGGAATGAACATGAGGATAAATAAACTGCCCAGCTCTGGTGCAGTTGTCACCTTGTCAGGATGGTGTCTGCAGGTGACCATTTGGCAATGCTGGTAGAAGCTGTCCTGCCAGTAACACGTTACTGAACTTCTTGTGTGATTGTACACACAAGGTACACTCTTACACACATGGGCATTAACACCATTTCCCTGTAATTCAGAGCAAAGGTGGCTGCAAATCAAGTGAGAATTTTCTACACTATGGCACCCCAAGTCAGCCCCCTTTTGTTTCTATTATGAGATAGCCATTAATTAACATGACCTAGTGTCTTTCCTCCTGTAGGGTCTCGGCCTCCTTCAGTGCACAGGACAGACTGTGCTTTGGGAATGGAAGAAGGGCTGTCTGGTGGAAGAAGCTGCTGTCTGTAAGAGCCTTGGCCGAGAGGCAGGCTTGAATAAAAAGAGAAAAGGAGTTGAATGGATCGTAAATGAAACCAAGTGACAAAGTAGCCATTCTGCCTGTTTCCCTCTCAATCAGTGACTGAATATGAGGTAGTTCTGCTTGTCAGTGGCTTGAATGTGTGTTCACAGATTAGCCTTTTACACAGTTATAGCTCAGGTCTGGTTTTGGAGATGACCTGATGCCTAGTCAGGTAAATGCAAAGACTTCTCTGCATTGTTCAGAGCCATTCGGAAGCCCGCTGGCACTGCTGCTGTTGGTACCCTGCCAGTGCAGCCTGGCTTGTTTATAGCTACACACTACTTCCAAAAAATGAGAGCCGAAACCTGCGCTGCAGCAGCAGCGCTGTAGCTGGAGCATTCTGCTTACAGTAAGGACTTGGATGTAAAAAATATCCCCGTCCTTTGCCACCTTGAACACAGAACCGTCTTGATGACCTGGACACCACTACAGATGCACGTGGGTGTGAATGTGTGGGGTTTATGGTCTCTTGCTGCAGCAGTTGCTACAGCACAAAGGTGCACAGCGTCTGCATGGCCCAACTTGGGGCCAGCATGCTTAGAGAGCACCCACGCCTGACCTCTGAACTGGGTACCTGCACCTCAGAGACGTGCAGACTTGAATTTCAGTGTTCAGCTTCTGAGAAAACTCATTTAGAGGCACAGTACTGCTAACAGATCATGCAAGAAGTCTAAAAGACTCTTCTGTTCCTCTCGCTTACTTCTCAAGTGCTTCCGTTCGATCTGCGATAACTGCTTTTGAACTGTGTTGGTGGCACCGACAATCGACACATTCAGCCAGAAGTCAGTAAAGAAAAAGACAAGATTTGGAGCAGCAACTTCTTGCTTGCAGAGCTGATGCTGCAGCTTGATCTACGTGGGCCGGAGGGGCCGTTGATGATTTTGCCTGGCTGCAATGCGAGTGCCAGAGCCACCGGTTGAATTGGGCACAGTAACCATAGTAACAGCAAGTTTCCGGGACTCGGGGTGACAGGTTGATCGGATTACTCTTCAAAGCACTTGCTCCCTTGGGAGAGGAGACCTAAAGGAAGGAGATGGGAGTTAATTTAGCACACACACTGGAGCAAGGGTCAGTGGTGGCAGGTCTCCACTGGAGGGAAGCCTGCAGCAGCAATGAACAGCTCCCTTTCAGCAGGGCTTTGACTAGCGCCAAAATAGCCGTAGGGAGCATTCAACAAAGAAAAAAGGGGGGGAAGGGGCACACAGAAAGTGACACCACTCCTTTCTAAGTGACAGTCACAACCAATGATTCCTGTATGGTCTCAAACCCAAGTCTCTGCTTTGCCACCATGGCTTTAGCCTCTCCTGCCATTGCCATTTCCAGCACCAGGGCGGCCAGATGTGGCTGCAGAGCCTGAACCTGGAAATGCTGAGCTGTGACAGACCTGGAAGCAAGGAGCAGGGTGGCAAGCGTGCTGCTGTGTGTGGTGAGAAGGTGTGTGGGATGAAACGGCTGGATGGTGGGGTGATATGAGGCACAGGCATGGCTGGAGTAAGAGTTGGGCACGCAGAAGGCAAGGGGGGGCTCACCCTGCAGTGTGGAGCAGTGTGCAGAAGGGAGGCACCGGGGACAGAGGAAGGGCTGTCACCTCCTAATGTTCATTGCCTCGTTCCTGTGAAGGTATCAATGGGGTCTGAAATTAAGATCTTTTTAGAAGTCCTGCTTTCTTGTGCGCTGTCATTTTCATTTCCCTGGGCTTTGGCTCTCCTGTCCACCCATCTGTCAAGAGAGGTGCGTGGCAGCACCATCTCAACATGCTGGAAGTTTCTGGCTAATAATACTTCCCTTTGGGCCACGGTTAACAATTAGAAACCAGTGCTGAAGATCAGGCCCTGCCCAGTACCAGAAAAGCACAAGAGTAATTTAAAGCTGGTTTTGGCGTCTGTTCCTCCTAGTGCTGGATGTGAAGATTGAAACCACACACAGGCAAACATTTCTTATCTTACCACGGCAGCTGATAGCCAACTGCAGTTGCCCAGAGACACTCCACCTGCCTTCCCCTCCATGCAGAGATGTCAGTGTCTACACAAGCTCCCAACCCATCTTCGGAGGCCGCCTGGCCCCAGTGGTTCACAGAGCTAAGGATGGTGGCCAGTTCCAGGATCTGACTGCTGGGAACCTGAATGGCCAGACCCCTGCTCAGAGGCAATGAATGCTTAATGCCCATTAAAGTCTTTTACAACATCGGGGCTTTTTTTTTTTTTTCTTCCCCATAGTAGGAAGACATTTGCATGTCGTGGTGAGAGAAGTCAGCTGTGTAGTCTGCAGGCCAAAAAGGCATAAATGCCACTGCACCTTCCACTAACCCAGCTTTTAGTGCTGTAAAAGCACACGGTGCAATCAGAGATGTTTCACAACAACAGAGAGGCTGGAAAAGAGGATGCAATAGAAGTGCTGACACAAGCTTAATTATGGCACTGCAGAAAGGACGGATTTATGAAAAATGTACTTGTAGAAACAGGGTATTTCTATTGCCTTCTGTTAGCTACTCAGAGTAGCTACTGCAGGACTGTTGTGTCTTCTGAAGTGCAGCCCTTGTACTACCTTTAGCTTGGTCCTTCATTTCCCTTCCCACCAGAGATGCTTTGCAAAAATATGGGCAACTCCATGAAATCTGGAGTAACTCTGTGCCAGGAACATTTACCTAAACAAGCAGGAGGCTGATGGCAGCTATCCCAGCATCTTGGAGAAACCTGGCTTTATTGGCTCTTCACCCTGCACATCTTGGTTACCCTCCAGCCCCTACAGATGAATCAGCTTAGAAAAGGAGCCTTAGCTGTGAAAGGCTTCATGTAAATGAACATTTAATTAGGAAACCACCTTAGAGTCGACCCTCTTTTCACCTCTCCATCTGGCCAGCACCCCAGCTGGAGAAAGCCAGCAGAACGAAGGGGACTTGTGCTGGGGAGCGTGGCTGTTCGGGGGAAGGCGGCACCCAGGCTCGGGGTGCTGCTGGGTGCAGAGCAGGGTGCATTCCCCGCACCAGAGCTCTGTGGGCACCGCAGACCCCTCCTGCCACCCCTTCCTTCCCACCAGCAACCGCACGGCAGAGCGCGGCTGCTCCTGGGAACCGCTCCGCGTTCTCCGCGCCTCCAAACTGCGGCAGGGAGACAAGGGCAGGCTCTGGCCGCTTCTAAAGGCACAGCCAAGGGCTGCGCCACGATTTCCTCCGCGCCGCAGCAAGGACAACCCCCTCGGTTTGAGCCTCCTCGGCTTTCAGGCTGTAGCCGCCCACCCGACTCATTTTCCCGAAGGGGACCAAGCTGCTCCCGCTCAGGCTCCCCCTCCTCCGCCGGCAGAACGCCCCCGGGAGGAGCTGCGGAGCGACGAAGCTCCGCAGAGCGTCGCCAGCCCGCAGCGCTACCGGGGGCCCCAGCGGAGGGATGAAGGCAACTCCCGAGATGCGCCCGCACCCAGCCGGGGACGTGCGCCCCCAGCGCCCCCCTCCTGCTGCTGCCGCCGGAGCCCGCACGCGGCAGCCGCCTCTACCGCGCGCAGCACCGCGCCCCGCCGCTTTCCCACGGCCGGCGGCGCGCGGCCCCGCCTCCCCCCCCCGCCCGCTCCACGCCGAAGGGCGGGGCCCAGCCACCGGCCGGTGGCAATTGGCCGACGCCGGGGCGCGGGCGGCCAATGGGGGCGGCGGGGGCCGCGCGTGGCGGCGCTGGGCGGCGAGCGGTGGCGGGCGCGTTCTGCCCGCCCGTCCCCTGCCTCCCGCCTGTCGCCTCCCTGCCTGTCTCCTGCCTCCCGCCTGTCCCCTCCCTGCCTCCTGCCTGCCTGCCCGTCTCCCGTCCCCTCCCGCCTCCTGCCTCCCTCCCTCCCTCGCTCCCTCCCTCGCTCCCTCCTGCCGCCCGCCCGCGGCGGGTAGGAGGCGAGGCGTGGGAACGCCATGGGGGAGACGGGCGCCGGACGAGGCGCGGGGCGCGCGCTGGGCGCCCTCCTCCCGCGCGCCGCCCGCCGCCTCCCCGCCGGCCGCCCGCGCGCCGCCACCGCCATGAAGCGGGCGCGCCCCGAGTACAGCTCGTCGGACAGCGAGGAGCTGGACGAGGCCGCCGAGGTGGGGAAGGAGAGCGCGGACGAGAATGGGTGAGCGCGGGCGGCGTGGGACGCCGTGGGGCGGCCCGGCGCCCCTTCCCTCCCCCCCCGGTCCCGCCGAGCCCCGACCCCTCCCCGGCTCCCCCCCGCCGGCCGCGTCCCCTCCCCTCCCGCCGGGGTGACCGGTGTCCCGCTGCTCCCCGCAGGAACCTGAGCTCGGTCGCGGGCTCCATGTCTCCCTCCACCACCTCGCAGATCCTGGCCAGGAAGAGGCGCCGAGGGGTGAGTGCCCGCCGGGCGGCCGCGGCTCCCCGCAGCCCCGGCCCGCCCGCGCCCTGACCGCCGCTTTCTGCTCTAGATCATCGAGAAGCGTCGCCGCGATCGCATCAACAACAGCCTGTCCGAGCTGCGGAGGCTTGTGCCCAGCGCCTTTGAGAAGCAGGTAGCGCCCGGTGACCCGCCGCACTGCCTCCCCCTGCTCCCGCTAGAAGGGCTTGCCGCTCCTTACCGCCTCCGCCTCTGCCTAAAAAGTTCCCTGCTGCCCCTTCTCTCCTAGGGATCGGCCAAGCTGGAAAAAGCAGAGATTCTGCAGATGACCGTCGATCATCTGAAGATGCTGCACACAGCAGGAGGCAAAGGTAAAGCTCCGTGCCTGCCGGCGGGTCCGCAGCTCTGCAGAGAGGCTGATACGGGAGGAGCGTCTCGCCTGGCGTTCGGTGTGCAGCGTGCCGGGGGCTTGGAGAAAGCGGATGCAAACTCGCTCGTGGTTTCATCAGGAACTTGGGACTTTCTTCTGCTTGACAAGACCGGTGGCATCGCCAGCACTGAAACGCTTTGCACTGCTAGCTCCGGGTTGTTCTAGAGGAGAGAGGTTACAAGCCTCTCTCCAGCAATGTGTCAGCGCGGTGAAGTGAACTGGCTTTTGGCAACTTGGCAAACAGAGTTTCTGTTGTTGTCAAATGTCTATTTCTCTAACTTTCTGAAAGTTCAGAGCAGAAACTAGAAAAAGTACAGGGTGAAATAAATAGTGAAGGGGATTAGCAAAAGTAGCAAAAAGAGCTTTTAGGAAAAAAGTAGGTTGCCTGCAGAAGTCCCCTCTGATAAGTTAGGACTTGTGTTTCTAATGAATTTCACTGTGCTGTGGTTTTGCTTGCGCTGGGGAGACGTGGAAAGAACAAAAGTGCTTTCCTTCAGTGGCAGTGTGCAATTTCAGTTTAAAAATGGCAGTCTGTGACTGGTCTTGGGACTTGCAGCACCACAGCGCAGATATAAAAGAAAAACTTGTTAGACAAAGGGAAAAAAAGAGGATCTTGGCAGCTAATCTATGGTTGGGAATACTAACCACATCCAAGTGAAATACGCTTCTACGGGAGGGTGGAGTGGGGAGGCTACATGTCTCAATGACTAGAAGACAGCATCTTAAGACTCCATTATTTGTTCTTCTTTTTTTTTTTCCTTAGGTTACTTTGATGCCCATGCTTTGGCTATGGACTATCGGAGTCTAGGGTTTCGAGAGTGCCTGGCTGAAGTTGCTCGATACCTGAGTATTATAGAGGGTCTGGACGCCTCCGATCCTCTGCGCGTTCGACTCGTGTCTCATCTCAATAACTACGCTTCCCAACGGGAAGCAGCAAGTAGTGCACACTCCGGCATTGGACACATTCCTTGGGGCAGTGCCTTTGGACATCATCCTCACATATCTCACCCGTTGCTGCTGGCTCAAAGTGGGCACGGTAATACCAGTACTACAGCGTCTCCCACAGAACCGCATCACCAGACCAGAATTGTCGCCCCACACGCTGAAACTTCCTCACTCAGAGTGCCCCCAAATGGCAGCGTCGGACCAGTGCTCCCTGTGGTCACATCTACTACCAAACTGTCTCCTCCTCTTCTTTCCTCCATGGCATCTCTGTCTGCGTTCCCCTTTTCGTTTGGCTCCTTCCACCTGCTGTCCCCCAACGTTCTGAGCCCGTCTGCACCGACGCAGTCAGCCACCCTTAGCAAACCCTACAGACCCTGGGGGACTGAGATTGGCGCCTTCTAAGAACTAACTCTTTAGTAAGGGTGGGGAAGCCTACAAACCTAGCTGAGCTGGGTTGTGCCACGCTTAAAGTTCAAGTTCTTAATTGCTGGGACAAAGGTACAGCTTCACCTTAACTAAGTTTGTCTAAAAACTGTCTCGTTGGATCGTTCTTTTTTTCTACGTTTTTGTATTAGCAGGTTTGTTGTTTGTTTGTTTGGTTTTTTTTAAATAGTTGCTGAAGTTGTCCAAAAATAAAATTACAATAGTGGTTGTTAACACTTGTGTTAGGTCTGTGCTGAGCATTTAAATCACCTTTGTAAACAGTTTGTTTCAAATGTTTCATTTTTCCTGCGTATGTCCGACTGCCTTTCTATGAAGAGATGCCACCTGTAATTGTTAGCAACAGCCTAGCTTAGTTATTAATTTTTCCAAGACCACTCTTCTCAGAAATAACAAGCTGTATTTTTGTTAGCATTGTGACACTGAGGTGTTCTATAAAGATTTACTCTTTTTGTAAACTATATTTGAGTCTTCTGTTTCTGAACAAAGTCTTGACAAATCAGATGGACCAGCTTGACCAGCTTTTATCGAAGAGCTCATTTTCTATTTCTTCTGCAGTGGTTTGGTATATTCAGTGGTCTTATCCTAGTCCCTAATGGACATTTACTCACAGCTCAGAATTACTACCCTATTTCTTTCAGCAAAAGGAGCAATATGTGCTTTAGAGCAAACTCTGCGGTGGGGAGGGTGCAAAAGCCAGACCGCACGCTATATTGCTGGTGGGTTTGGTTGCTGGGGAAATGAAAGGGGGAAAGAAAAGTTGCCACTTGCAGGAGCCTTTCCGGTGGAGCTGGTCATCTGCATACTCATCTTCCAGGGCCAGAGTCTGCTTTGAGTTACAGTAGAGTAATTATTCTGTTACCTTGTATTCTTGGGTAACAGATCAGACTTTTTGAGCTTCACCTCCTTGAGCTTCAGATGTGCACCTGAAAGGAGCGGTGCTGGTATTTAACTGGCCAGCGGGAGGGTACAGGGGGACACCGTTCAGCATGAGTGGGAGGGTACAGCGGGACACCGTTCAGCACGAGCGGGAGGGTACAGCAGGACACCGTTCAGCATGAGTGGGAGGGTACAGCAGGACACCGTTCAGCACGAGCGGGAGGGTACAGCGGGACACCGTTCAGCACGAGCAGGAGGGTACAGCGGGACACCCTTCAGCACGAGCGGGAGGGTACAGCGGGACACCCTTCAGCACGCAGCTTTGTCGCTTCACGGACATGTCCTACCTGCTTGATTTTTTTTTTTCTGCTGCATTTTAAGTGCAGTTCAGTGCCACTCCTCGTTTTTGTAAGGGCTCTGCTGCATTCTTGTGTGCTTGAGGGTGTGTGGGTACATGTATATTTTGGTTGGTTTCATGAGAATCTTCATCTGAACAGGTTTATCCAGTGAGTTCCACCGGATGGGGTTTGACTGCTTTTGTATTTGTGTTGTGGCTGAATAAAGGAGAAAGAACAAAGTATTTTAAATGACACGCTTGTCTGATCTGTATCTCGGTGGAGAATTCTGTGCCGCTGGGTGTCACGGGAGATGTCAAACTATTTATTGCTCCTTAAGTTCTGATGTGGGCTTTTGTATTTTTTTTTCTCGTATTTTATGCCATCCTTGGCTACTCTGGCGGAGTACAGAAAGACCCTCAGCGCCTCAGAGTAACAGTCGAGGGAAGGAAAGATGGATTCATTTTTGTGTGGTACTTTGCCTTGCCTGGCAGGGTGTGGGCAGACAGTGAAGACGCCAGGGTTACTCCTAAAGAAGAGGTTTAGGCTGTGCTGCACCTTACGGATTTGTATTAATGTTAAAAGGTGCTCATTTTTACAAATGCAGAGTCTTTTTCTGTCTAACTTGTGACATCTTTATCTGTTCTGTAGCAAGGTTTTGTACCTGTCAGTCTGGTTTAGCTCAGGTTCAGTCCAAGGTCTCCAGCTGATCCCGTATTTGTTCCTAAGCAGTGTCACTAGCATCCTACACTTTCTCTTCAGGGAACAGCCTGCCAGGATTACATGTAGAAGGTTTTCTCCAGGTGTGGGCCATCCTACCTGCAAAGCTCTACCTGCAGAACATCAACTTCTCCTGGAAGTGCCACACTTCTTCCCTGGGTGTTTGAGTTTATAGTACACTTGTGGTGGTAAGTGGCACATCCTCGGCTGGATTTAGCTCTGCCAAAAAAAGCAGAAAGAGCTCAGCCCTGTGGGAGATGAGAGCTTTGTTTGAAGAGGGGTTCTCGGGCCAATTAAGGAGTGGCATTGATGAGAGGCTTTCTTGGAAGAAGGATTGCCCCATGAGACTGGGAAGAGTGGGAGGGCATTCAACTGCGTAACCTTGTTTTACCTTCCTCTCTAGGCTGCAGGAGACCACTTCTAGAAATGAAATGCAAAATACACTGTGGTAGCTAAAAATACATAGAAGTTATTAAGGAGAGATTATAGAGCATAGTATTTCACATAGAAACATGAAATAAGAGGCTGTAAAATCCCAAATCCAGTTTCCTTTTCACAGTGTGTTTTGTCTCCTGTTTAATTATGCTCTGCCCTGTCCCTAATAGGTTTTTATACCAAATTAACAACTCCTACCTAGAAGATTGCTATAGTGCATGCAACTATTCTTTAGATCTTTTAATAAATGGCAACGCTTCTCAGCCTTTTAATGCTTATTTCATTGACATTCAAATGACTTTGCCTGCCTCTAAATAGCTGGCTGTTTTGTGTAGAAAGACCCCCATAATTATTTTTGTCCCACTGTCCTACTCTTGAATGGACTTCAGAAACAGAGAGTGCAATATGAATTGAGCTGCTGGTGTTTGTCTCTATCCACTGTCTTCTCTTTCCGTTACCAATGGCAAAGGTATTAAGGAAAGTACTAATTTTATTCAACGTTTGCGGTAAGTCTATGTTAATTTTTAGAGACTCAAAATGTATTGATTGTTCTCGTAGGAAGATATAAATGAATTCCAGGAACTCAGGAAAACTAATAGTTAAAAGCATGGTCCAGAAGCTGAAGCACAAGGGTTGGAAGTCCAGGGCTGTATTACTGCTCATGCTGCTAACTTAGTAAGCCATGCTTGGCACTCACTTCATCCGTATCTGCTTTGTCAGCTGTGAAAAAGGGATGGCAGTGCTTGTTCTTCTTTCTTCAAGAGACAGTGGTAGTTAGAAATTTTCTATATGAATGATGAATGCTGTTTCTTTTCTTTTCTTTTTTCTTTTCTTTTCTTTTCTTTTCTTTTCTTTTCTTTTCTTTTCTTTTCTTTTCTTTTCT
>JANIJG010004737.1:16919-41148 GCA_024611175.1 Megaceryle torquata | reverse complement strand
GCTATTCAATTCAGGTGTGAAGTCCTGAAACTGTAGCAACAGCAAGCAGTGCTAATTAAATCTGAAATGTTTCAGGTGTTGGCAGTGCCTTCACCTGTGCTATGTATGCATCTTCCTTTTTCTTTCTGTGATCACTTCAGGGGTTTCTCCTCCAGCCCACTGCATTAGTTCTGAAAAATGTGAAGGAACTGACCTCACTGACTGAACCACCGAGTCTTGCTCTGGGTGTGAGTTTTGTCCATGTGGAAGGAATTAAAACTCCACCTTACATCTTGCTTTTGCTGAGTGATTACTTGTTAATGCTGCTCTAAAACATCACTAACCAACACCTCTCTAAAAATCTGTGCCTCTGTGAAAAAACTTTGCCAATAGGCTGTATATAAAGTCATGAACCATATTGTTGCTTATAGCAAAGACATAATCATGCTGCTGCGTTGCTGCTCTTTGTAAGACACAAAATGCTCTATGGTTTGGCATGAAGGCTTTTAATTCCTGAGGAAAAAGGCAGCACATAGAGTTTTATTACCTCACAGATTAATGAAATTTAATATGACGAATGCCATACTGTGGTGACAGCGTAGCCCCCATGTTCATGAAACGGCACTTTTTTCAACTAACAGCTCCAGCTCCAACCTTGCACTTAAGAGTTTTCTAGATATCTAAGCCAAAGTGGCTCTTAATGGAGGGAAGAGATTGTTTTGATTAAACAGAAGCCAGATATGAAATTAAAGAAAGAGTTCAGAGGTTGCTATTATATTTTGGCTTAAGATACTTCCTTCAATTCTTAGCTTTTTATTTAGAGACAGCTATGCTTTTTAACACTTACTCTCTTATCTACAGGGAAAGGTCTAATACTTGAAATAGCATTTACGATTTATAGAAAGAAATACAACCCATCTTTCCTTCTAGCAATATAAAGAGGTTAGGACTGCCACGATGGCAGGCTAATCCCATCTACTTTGCTATCTCATTTTTGGCAACTACCAGCCTCAACTATTCCAAGTGCAAGAATTCAGATTTATTCAGGGGCAGTATACTCTGTCCTCTTGCTTAGGTCTCATCCTGTCTGATTTTTATAACCACATTTATCCTTCTCACACTCATGGTTAGATTGTACCCTGTGCTATAGCTCCAAAATAGGATATAGCAGGTCAAAATGTGTCAGTGTTTCTAAGCCTGAAGAGGCATTGCTTCCTTGGGACACCCATGGTGTTTCCTCCTTCACATGAGGTTGATGAACTTTGTTTCCCTTTTCTGTAGGGCTGGCTAGAGTACATTAAGTTTAGGCTGGTGGTGAGTTAAAAACGATTTGCTGCTTGTCTTTCCTAAAAGGTTCACAGTCATGACCTTGATTTTCTTAAAAGCCTTTAGGACTCCTAGTTGTGTGACCAGGGCAGGAATGTGGGGTAATTTTTTTTTTTTTATCCAGCTTTCAGTTTCTAATAATTTTTAACAACAATTCTTGAAGTAAATTTCAAAGCTTCAAGAAGACCTGTGGACTGTGGGAGGCTTCCTGTGGAAGTGGTGGAGTCACTATCCCTGGAGGTATTTAAAAGGCATGTAGATGTGGAGCTGAGGGACGTGGTTTAGTGGTGACCTGGCAATGCTGGATTAATGACTGGACTTGATCTTAAAAGTCTTTACCACCCTAATGATTCTGTGATTCTCAAGTGATACTTTTTTGCATTGAGAAGAAACTTAAGGCAGTTTTACAAGGAGTGTGATCCTTAGAAATGGCACCAATGTTCAGACATAAAGACAAGGGGACCACAGCTAGGGCAGGTTGGAAAGGTCTCAGATGTACAATTCAGATTTTCCCACTGGTTTCTCAAACTGGTATTGCTGGCTGCAACAACCTTTCTTGTCTTTCCTAGTGAACCTAGAACAGATGGTAGCATTTTAGCAATTAAAAAAAGCCTCTGAAGGGCAAGTTTTAAACTTGAAATCTGTCGCAGTGTGCAAGAAGCCAAATCATTCTCTAGAATTTGTTTCACTTTTTAATGGTTTGTACCCATTACAAGTAGCTAGATTTGGCACCTCTGTTAAAGCCATGCTTGCAGATCCAGGCTGTGTGATTTACCTCTGAAATTGTCCTAAGACTTTTTCCATGTGGCTTTAATAGTGGTTTTGGTGTTCCCTGGGTAGCAGTCCTACAGGCTGGGAGAGCAGGAACCTTGCCAGCACACCCAGGGATGACCAGTAGATACCTCATGGCGTACATTTTTTGGACTGGTAAGAATACAGATACACCATGTGTATCCCATGCTCATTAAAAAGAAACTGGTTTGGATTTAGGTTTTGGTTTTGTGCTTTTAATCTGGAATGTGTAGTGAATTTTTTTGCTGCTTTGCATAGCTGAGCTGCATAGCTGAATTGAAAAAAACCTAGCAAGTATTGTATTTGTGGTCTTTCGTAGAAAGAGGGAATATTCACAGCTTTAATGAGGTATAAATGGGCATGGAGACAACTATCCGCTTGTGCCTCTGAGGCAGCTCCTTCTGATAAGGACTGAGATTTATTGGCAGTTGAGGCTTTACTGCAGAACCTTCTCTGATGTCTTTTGGCATTTTCATTCCTCTAGTACTTTTCACAAACACATGTGTTTTTGCATTTGTTTTTTTAAAAGACTGTTTTCTAGCAGGCCTGAAGGAGGACATAATTTAGGTGTTTGCAGAGAAAAGCAACAAAGCGAAGTTCAAAATGAGGTGGGTTTGAGCCCTGTACATCTTCAAAATCTATTCTATCTCTTGTGTACATACAGTACAGAAGAAAGCATGGGGACTGGTGGTCAGTGACAGTGCTGTTGCACATCATAACTTTTTTCGATGTCATTTACCAGTAATTTCCTAGATGAATGGTGCTCTGAGAATCTGTACAGAATGTAACATGGGAGTTAGAAGGAACTTTGTAAACAAAGGAAATGGAAAGTTTGGTTAAGATATTGTTGGCTAAGAGAAAAAGGCTTTTTACCCGTCTGAGTTTGTTTTGGGTTCTTAGCTTGGAATTAAAATGTAGGATTTCTGTGACTGGAAATATAATAAGAAAATACGTAAAATTTCCTCTACATAGTAACATTGGAATTTAAATATCTGTGATAGTATTCCATGGGTTGTTTTAATGAGTGATGGATTTTGTTGTTAAAAACGGTGGATTGTAGAATATACATTTCAAGGAGCTTGAAGCCCGGACTTCGTTTTGTGTGTTTTTATGCTAATGCACAAAGAGTCAAGTTGTCTATAAAGCATCTATATCTCCATGAATGTGCAATAGCTAAAATTTTAACCTGAAAGTGTAGGTGCAAAAAAAAAAAGAGAGAAGAAATTGCCCTTAAATCATGGGAAGTGTGCTCATGTCTGAAAGATAATAGCAAAAAGATGTGCAGCAGCAGGACCCCTCAGACGAAAAGCAAAGAGAAAAATTGGATAATTTACTGGAAGTTCCAGGTTCTGGAACAAATAAGAGTAGGCCATTATATAAACATACTATGCACAAATCTGAAGTCTTAGCTTAACATTGATTTGGTCTAAAATAACACTTGGTGCACCGTGGGACCTTTTTCAGATTATGATGTGGGGTAAATATTTTCATTTACAGTTTTTCTGCCATTTGACTTCTGGCTTATCACAGGGTGTCAGTGGTTGGAAGGGACCTTGGAGATCTTCGAGTCCAACCCTCCTGCTAGAGCAGGATCATATAATCTGGCACAGGTCACAGAGGAATGCAGCCAGGAGAGTTTTGAAAATCTCCAGAGAAGGAGACTCCACAACCTCTTTGGTGAGCCCATTCCAGTGCTCTGTGCCCCTTACAGTAAAGAAGTTCTTCCTCATGTAAAGATGGAACCTCCTGTGCTCCAGCTTGCATCCATTCCCCCTTGGCTTATGTTTTGAAGGTTTTAGTATTTCTACCACTGAAATGCTATAACTAAGTTAAATAGTTCTAGATAGTCCTGATATCTGTAGAAAGGAAATGAATTTCTTAAGTTACGAAAATGGAGTCTACCAATGGGATACTCACATGCCTTAGAAATATAATGTGACTGTTACTTGTGAGTTTTACCATTGCTGAAAGCTTTACTTGGGCATGTTCTGCTCAGATACTATGATAAGGTTATGGGAATAAGAGGATAGTAGAGATGTGAGGTTTTGCCTTTTGTTGTTTCTTATAATTAAAATACTGGGTATGTGCTCTTACAAAAATCTCTAAGAGATTACTTCCATGAGTTTTGTATTTCTAGCTTTTTCTAGTAATCTTGATTATGGATTCACATGTAGCTTCCGGCTGGAATTATGATCCTTGTGGGGAAAGAGTAGAACTGAAAACACTGGGGGGGGGTGGGTAGTGAATTAGCTGTTGTCTTTGTGTGTAAACAGTGTGGGACTGAGAGTGAATGTAACTCTCCATGTTACTTTTATCATATTTTGATCCTAGCGTAACCTTAATCTGGTGGGTTTGATGTTGTGAGAAAAGTGTTGTGGGTTGGGGTTTCCCTTCCCCCCTCCCCTTTTCTTTTTTTTTTTTTTTTTTGATTCAAACAGGGTTATTGTTGAAAGCCTCATTGCCTTTTTACGTAATAAATTTTGTTACTGTGGAATTGCTTTCCCTTGACTTCAGCAAATATTTATTTCTGGTCCTTGACATTTAATTACCGTTTCTCTGCTTTGGTTTCCTAAGGGTAAATTGTATTTGGATCACTTGTGGGAAATTCTAGCTGAAATCATTAGTAGTATCACATAAACTCTAAAGTACTGAAATGACTCTTGAAAATGGTATTTAGCAATTTTAAAAGTTTACTTTTGTAAGAAGACAAATGTTGGCTGTGTGATACGAAGCAAAGAAAACAAGTTTTCACATTCATTGCTATGTGTTCTGCAAAGGACTAAGACTTGACGTGGTTCATGTGGTCTGCAACTGTCATGAAGCCATATGACAGCCAAATAATGTGAAAGTTAAATACATATGTACATATTTTGTTTTCACTTTGCTAGGAAAGAAATGTTATTTGCACCTTTGAAACAGCCTTACTACTCCAGTGGGGATTTAGACAATCTGTAAACTATGCTAAATCCTTTCCCAAAGAAGCTGTGTGAAACAGTAAGTGTATAGAAATCAATCTTTTCTAATGGTCTTAGGACATTTTCCTGAAATAGAGGTAGAACGTTCATACATTCAGTTAAAATGGTACAATCATTTTATACTTTGGTTTTTTTTTCTTTTCTTCCTTTGCTAGCTTCCTCTTACCCTCCATTCAAAGGTCTCATAAACAGACAGCAGATGTGTCAACTGTTTTGTCACCCATGGGATCTACCACCAAAAGCTGGGAAGCTTCATACCTGAGCTAGCTCTCTGCAGGTGTAAGTGGGTCTATCCGTGTTGCATTTTAGCAACTGATTTGGTGCAAGAGGAGGATGATTAAGTTCATTGAAGGAGTTGATGCTGAGGCCTCTGCATTTACCTGATAAATGACTTTGACAGTTCAGCTTTATCCCCAGGAAAACACATCCTTCATCCTTCTGTGATCTGAAGCTTCCCAAAGAATAAGTCTTTAGTTTGTACCCTTGTGTCCATAGTCTTGTTGGGCATATGTGTGGTACTGTTTCCAGGTTGGGCCTTCCAGTTTGGCTTTGTTAGATGGGAAGTTAGCTCAAGCTCACCAGAAGCGCTCTGAAAAACTGGGCCAGAGTATGCGACTGTGGATGACAAGGGGGTTCAGTCGTTATCCATAATAATACTGCAAGCCAAACCAATTATATAGCTACAAAAAAACCCACGAAGTTTTATAGTATCTGTTTTGTTGCTGTTTTTTGTTTTGGTTTGGTTTTTTCCTTCTCTTCTGCAAACATGATACATTTTCATGTGGGTAGAGAAGGGGATGAGAGCTAAGGGATTTTTGTCGATACTAGATCTATAATTCTATTTAGCTGTACATCTCCTCTTTTAACTAAGTACCTTCTTAAATTTACAAATAATATTTTTAAATTTTATTTTTCTTTAGAATTCTGCAGTCTGTTTGCTAAGTTCCCTTGAACAGGGAATGGTCATGGCCATTTGGAGGTTTATTAGTAGTCTGAGCAGATTTTGAGGTGGTGAATCATGACATTCATTCATTATTGATGTCTTTTGAAAAGTACAAGTGTAAGGAACTCTCTGTTGAGCATTACATATTTTCATCAGAATGATTTTTTTTTTCATAGCATTTAAATCCTCTGCTTTCTTTCTGAAGACATGATGAATGTTCACATCAGAAAAATAATACTAATTGAGAATCCTTTGGAGTTCTTTACTATTTTTCTGCATTTTCATGGGTTTTATTCATTGGAATTATATTTAATCAAAGCTAGTGAACTTGAGATGGGAGTTGAAAAAAAATCAGGATCTACTTGCCACATTACATTCTTTATTCAAAGAACCTGGTATTCTTGCTGAATTGCTTCATAACTCAGATTTAGTCTTCATGTCATCACTTCTATCTGAGGGGGTGTGAGAACACAAATGTCAGCCAAGGAGAGGTGGCACAGGCTGGTATTTGTTCACTTCAGCACTGATGTCATGAGGGCTGGCAGAAAGCAAAGTGATTTTTCCATTAAGAGGTGTGACTTTTTCTCTTAAGATTTGCGTATCATCTCAGGTGTATTGTAATTAAGACTTTTAGGTCCTTAGAATTATTGTAATCAGAATGTTTGGGGCTTACCTCTGTCATCTCTGTTTGTGTTTGTCTAATAGTTTAGCCACCACCTATCTGATCATCACTGTTTATATCCAAAGGCAGATTCTTCTCTATATCCTTCCTGAGTGGGAAGTTCTTTTTTTATTCTTTGTTTGAATATCCTCTTCTCTTCTCCTCATTCCTGTCTCAAGTAATCTCTACTGCATCATGGACAAGGCAAGACAATGGTGTTAAATGGAGACTCGCTGACTCGTGTGTTTTTATCTGAAGATTGTCTTGGTTCAGGCTGTTGTCCACTACCTTTCAAGGGGTCAGGTTTAGAACCAGATAGGATTCAAACTGACTCATGTGCCTTCAAGCCTTAGCTGTTTTAGTTTGCTGAATGGCTTTTTGTTCAAGGTGTTCCACAAAGACCCCTTGGAGAGAAAGATTTAGTACATGACTTTAATAAATACAGTCATGCAAAGATGAACTTCAGCTTCTGTTTTTTAATATTTTGGTTTGTTTAGGGTTTACAGTAGCACGAATAAACTTTCTTCAGTCATCAGGTTCCAAGTGACCCCACTGTTAGGTAAACAATAGCATAGTCCTTTACAGGGGTGGGTGTTACACTTCCTTTCTGCAATGCATCCACTGCAAGAAGGACAATTTTTTAATGAAAGTTGGGTTTTCAAAGACTCTGGTTCTTACAGTTTGTCAGTGAAATATCAAGACAGTGATGGTATTTGTGATGCTGATCTGAGTTTCTTTTCTCTCCCTTTACCCTCAGCCACATGCACAGTCTACAAAAGTAGTGATTTGCTATCTTGTTGGATGTGCCTCTTCAGCCTGCACTGTTAACCAGTTAAAATATTTATTCTGTGCCTTTAATCAAAATGTTAATTTAAGGGCTGATTTTATCAGTCTAAAGTGGCACAGCTGATGTAACTACAGCATGTGTCTGGTAATGTGAACATATGGGGGCAAGAATTTCTGAACCTAATTTTGTTGTAAATGTAAGATCTTGTTAAACTCCAGTGAGAAGCTCTGTGTTTTTCTGTGTGTAACAGAATGAGGAAAAATTGTTTCTTCTCTTTCTTTTCTCCAAATATACTCAGTTTGCAAGAGTTAATTAATCTTTTAGTTTTGTGCTTTACACACCATTGCTTGCGATAACGGAATGAAAATAAAATATTTTTACAGGCTGTGTTTCCATTGTTGTTAACAAGTATTCTTGCTTGAAATGGAAAATGTGAAACTCTTGATTAAGAACAAACAGGTGTCTGTAAGAATATATGAAAATATTTTTTAGTAGTATGGTTTTATCACATGCCTCTCGAAGAAATAGATGCAAGCATTATGATTATGTATTTAGAAATGTGCCAAGTCTCAGGTTGAGAATTTCCTCAATATTTAGGCAACTTGCAACCTAAATGTATGAACAAAATTTTGCTTTCAGATGAGAAATCATGCTGGACAGAATTGTATATCTCATTCCAATATGTGAATTGATGGCTAAATTAAGATGTGTTGAGGAACGCTCATGTCATCTATGAAAAGCTCTGACACCAAGATATTCTTGTTGACTGCTTGTTCATAGAATAATGAAAAGTTTGGTGGTTTCCTCCAAATTCTGTGTATTGGCAGAACATTGTGAGACACAGATTTCACACAGCACGTGGTATAAACTCCCTTGTTCTCTCATTTTAGAGTGCAGTTGAGATGCTTTATGATACTGTGACTGCATATATTCAATACTGTAAACTGCTTGTAAGACTGTCATGCCTTTGTATTTTTTTTCTACAAAAGCATTTAGCTCATTGGCATTTGGTTTTACTGCTGACATTTTTTCAGTGTTAATATGTTGCTATGCAGTTTCACTAGAAAAATGTTATGGTAAGCTGACTGAAATGCCATCTTGTCTTTATTTCCCTACAGGTTTTATGGGCTTAAATAAGCACCTGAATAAGCTTTTGAAATGTGTCAGATAATGTAATTTCACAATGTTATTACATGCTTGTTTCAGTTGGCACTTTGTGTGACAAACTGTTTGTATGACTGTTTGCCTTTCTGCAGCATTTTAAATAGTTCTGAACTAGAACATAAACATATTTGTGCGAGGTCTAATTAAGTTATTTTTACCAACAATTTTTGGACCAGAGATGTGTTGGCTCTGGAGTATTTTTCTGATACTGGTTTATGTTTTAATGATTTACTGTATGAAAAAAAATTAATGGTGGAAATACTTCATATTTACCCAGTGGGCAGACAAATGCCCTTGTCATCAGACTTCTTATTAATAGCTCTTAAGAAAGCCAATTTTTTGTTGGCCAGGGTTTAGTTTTTCCCCCCTCCCATTGGTTATTCCTAGGGAAACTTGTTTCCAACTTAGAGTGCTAGTCACTTTTAAATGACATATGCACGGTGATTTTTTTTTTTAATAAAAAATACATCACAGAGGTGAAACCTTATCCATATTATATTTCCACTCCTTGGTGTCAGTTATATTTTTTTGATTTGTCTATAAAATACACTAGGAACTGCTTAATAAAGCTGCTAACTACACTAGCTGAAAACAGAAGAAAACACTGCTGTGGTTTGTTCCTGAGTTTAACTGCTACCAAGTAATTTCATTTGAACATGGATCTAAGACCTTGTACACAGAGATGAAAGTGAGAAAAGGGGTGGTTTGGCACCTGATTTTTTTTTTTTTTTTTTTTAGAGTTCATTTGATGCAGTTTAGTCTGGAGTGGGGAGAAGGTGCTAGATGAAGTAAATTCCTGCATTTACTCATTGCAATGTGTCTTAAAGAAAAAGCCATTTATATTGTCCTGATTTCCTCATCAGTTAGTGCTTCATTCCTTTCAGTAAAAATTTTGATTACCCACATCACATCCAGAAGGGCAGAAGGGTAATGCTGATAGGGAAACAGGAGAGAAAACTGTAGTGTGATAATAAATCACAGCTAATATAATAGAATTATTTTGGGTTGGAAGGAACCTTAAAAATCATCTCTTTCCAGCCACCCTGCCACAGACAGGGACACCTTCCACTAGACCAGGTTATTCAAAGTTTCATCCAAACTGGCCTTGAACACTTCCAGTGTCTCAGCACCTTGTTTTATTTTTGGGTTTTGTTTGTTTTTGTTTTTGTTTTTTTTGTACAGTTTCGCTTAACTGTTCTGCTTAAATACACTACAGAGGTTAAGTTATTCTAGTCTTCCTCTTGTAGGCACATGGCAAGGCCTACTCAGCAGACTGCAAAACTTAAGTAATAATCTGTAGTGTAGTTCAGGCATGCCCAGTGTTACCCTTCCTAAGCATGTGATAGTAATTTAGAATAACTTTGCCAAATTAATAATTAATACTTGTTAATGTGTCTCAATTTTTAGGATGATTTAAGATTAATAATGGGAGGTATTTAATAGGAGATTTTTCTGCTTTTTTATTATCATCCAGCCTAGTTCATCATAATTAATTGTTTTTTCTTTGAATGATACAGACGACCTGCATTGTGTTGTGGAGATGGAGAAAAGCTAGCTTTTGAGCATGTGATACTCTTTGCTACATAATGGGTAAGTGAAGGGAAGGTACCTCTTTCAGTTTTCCTCTTTGATCAGAAGCTTTCTGGTCATCTGGTGTTAAGAACCCACTGATAACGATTCTGTGCACTTATAAATCTAGATGATGTCTGGAAAGAGGGGAGATGTTTCCATGTTTTTTTGTCTTCTGTTAAGTCATTGTTTTCAGTGTAAACCTGCTCAGGGTTACATCTGCTGGAGTGGCTCATTCTGTGTGAGTGAAAACATGTTCCTCTTCATGTCAGTGTTACTTGGAGGGAGCTGAGCAAGGTCAAATTTTTGGTTTCCTAACTCTTATGTACTTTGTTATTTGCATCGCAGTGTATTTCCAGATGTCCTACATCTCAATTCTCTGTGTTATCCAATAGAGCAGCTGTTTCAACCTTCTTGTGAGAAGGTCCCTAGCAAGTCATTATTTCTGTTTTTTTGGCTCTTCACCATGAGATAAAGAAGAGCAATATGCCTGTGATGAGCTAAAGTTTTTCTTATTAACATCAGGATTGTTATGGGAAGAAGGGAGGCCATAAATGTTCTTTTGTTACTTGGAAGGCCTCACAGTTTGCTGCATTGTTTAAAAGAAAAAGGAAATTGTCTCCTTCCTGGTTATATTTGGTTCAAGCCTTTACAAAGTAGCCTTTTAATTTTCTCATTAAAGCTCATCATGGAGATATCTGAAAGCTAGAAGATTATTGGCACTTGAGAAAGAGCCCAATGTACTGATACATATATATTATTTTTAGTGGAAATTAGTTAAATAAAACACGTTTAATCTAATTAGATTCAAGTAGATTCTTACCTTTCAGAAAGTGTTACTTACATGAGTGGAAGTTACTCTCTACTAATAAGGCATCTGATGTATAAAACTAGTTAGGTAAATTTTTGTCACATACTTTGCTTCCAAGTGATCTGCAGGTAATAAAAACTTGTGTAAAGTGTAAATTGAGAGGTGAGTCTTAAGTTACAGAATGGACACTTGGAAACAGCCCCATGGTTGAAACTCATTGCAGCTATAGGAGTCTGCAGAGGGTGGACTGGGTTTACAGAGCAATGATCAGGGCCTGCGCTTGAAATGCAGAGGCACGCGCACCCCCGGACATTCGTCCTCATAGGCAAATACCATAGGCTTAATTTAAATAGGGGCTAATATATAAGTAGGAAAGGTTCAAGGCTCTGGACCTTGCAATACCTAAAAACACCAGTCAAATGGATAGACTTACTGGTCTTTGCACAAACCAGAATCCTTCATTTATGTATAGACCAAATAAAACTGAAGAACTAAAAATGGAATATTTTTCCACTACCTACAAGGGGATAAATTCTGGGGCTAGGGGCTGCTGCCAGATATTTTTCTGCACTTGATGCATCAGTAGGGATCTGGCTGGTGCTCTTAGAAAAACAGAACACATGTTTGCACACATTCAACATCCCCTCTGAGACAGTTTCCTCAAACTGTCATTTGGGTTTTGTTTGGCACCTGAAGTATTTCAGAGGAAAATGCAACACATTCTTGATGACGTACTAGAGGGGAGAATATTGAGGTTCACATAGATGAGATTTTGATCCTGGGAAAAATACAGTAGGTAAAATTATGAACAGGGGTTTACTGTAGGTGAAAGCCTCCACATCAAAGGGCAACCAATGTGTGGTGTGCATTATCCATAAAAATCAAGCCCCTTTGGGGTGCCTAAAGATTGCTTTAAAAATATACCACTAGTCATGTGTATAGCACAAGCATTTTATGTTACCCCTTACAATTTAGTAGAGATCTGGGAGTTTATGATTAGTAAAATGAAAAGATACTGAGCTCTTTCAGTTAACCAAATTATTATCTAGCATTTACCCCTTTCTCACAGCTTTCTAGGCTATGAAAACTTCTTATTTTAGGCTGCACATTTATTGTGTTACCATTGCCATTTTTTCTCCTCTTGAGATACCTGAAAACAGTTAAAACCGGTATATTATTAATTTGTGATTTTATATTTTTGTGGCCATGGTGAATTAGCATACCTACAAAATATTCAGATGTCCATGCTATTGAAAATGTTTTTAAACTTTTTTCTTGTCCCTCTTTAGACTTCAGTGATTTTTATCTAGTCTTTCCTATTCTTGTGTTGAGAGCATTGTCAAGATCTAGTAAAGTTGAGACATGTTAACATCATCTACACTGTTCCAGTATTTCTATCAGGTTTCTGATTTTAAACATGTATTGCTAAGTAATTAGAAGTTGATTAAGCAGAAGAATCCTTGTGGTCTTTTGGAGAGTTTGGCTGTATTATTCACAATTAGAGCTTGAGCTTATGGGGAATTTTTCTGACTAAGTCACTTTCATATTAAAAGCTGCCAGTTTGTCAAAACTTAAACTTTGGATGGAAGTGTACCAGTTTCAACAAAACTTAAGAGCTGGAAAAGTTGCTTGGCTCCAGTATACGGTTTGTGGTCAAATCCAGAATCTTACACTACAGTCCAGTTTTGTAGGCACAAATTTGAGTTACTGATCATTTACATAGGTAAATAAAAGTGGAAGTGCAGCTGGAGAAGAAACTGCTTTAAAAGCCCATAGGCTCATACTTAGGGAACCCTCTTATAACCTGAGAGGCTGAGTGTTTGAGTGAGCCTTTCACCCAGTGCTTTCAGGAACCATGTTGTACATACTGCATTTAGAGTATGAGTCCTGCTTTTGTGTATCACCCGAAAGAACTTGATTTAATGACTAGAAAAGTTTTTCAGGTCTCTGAAGGTGGTTCAAGTAAGATAACAGCTTCCTGATCACACTATTTAAAAGAAGCTTTGGATGCAGGAATAACTCCTAATAATACAACTAGAATTATAGCTGAAGGTATTCAGCCCTACTCACACCTGCGTAGTCAGGTTCAGATGAAGGCCTCGCTGTAGCTCTCTGTAAGGCTGAAGCTCAAAAGATGATGTCTGATAAATAATCACAAGTAATTGGGACAACACTGGAATTTAGGCTTTTCCCCATCTGTTCATGGGAAAGATACAGGATTCCAAAAAGACAGTTGTTTGATAACAAATGAGATCGTGTATCTTGATCTGAACTCTTATGGGACACAGAAGAAAGCTCTGAAAGCCTAATGCTGTAGAGCAGGTAGTTTTGTGTGCAAATATTCCACAGCCATATTTTTCCATGGTTAATATTCACAGTACTGGTAAACTCTGTTCTAACAGACTGAAGAGCTTCCCTGAGTGTCAAAACAGTGTGGCTAAAGGCAACACGCCAAAGGGTATTGAAGTAAAAAAAAAAAAAAAACCCAAAAAACCCACAAGTGAGAGTGTGAGAAGCAAAGTGATAGAGGAATGTGGCAGGATTTGGGTAGGATAGCAGTCATGTCTAGTTGCTGAAGTAGTGGAAGAGTCAGGACTAGGGTGGGCAGCTATGGAAGGAGCTGAGGAGACAATGAATTTGAGGCAGAGCTCCTGGCCACAGGTGTCTGGGCCACTCTGAAGCATGTTAACAGTTACAGATGATGTAGTAGCTGTAGTCCTTCACCTTTCTTAAGCAATCCTTGGAGGGACAATTGCTTCATTTGATCTACCACTAAGTTTTAGCCCCATAGTCATCAATAAAGTAAGTGTTGATGTGATTGAAGTAGGCTTGTGTCTTACAGGTCAGCAGTGATGATCACCCTTCATAAGACCCAGGAGGACTTTGTGAGTCTGACGTGTTTGGCCTCTAATCTTAACAAAATTTGACATTGATTTATTGTTGCATCATTTTTTGATGTCTGAATCTTACATAAATTGTACAGTTAGACCAAGCTGAAAAGTAATTCCTTGTACTGTAGTATGTTTGAAAAGAGATACAGGTACAGGATGAGGAATGTCCTCCTGCAACTTTCTGAGAGTCTTAATCTCATAAGTCAGGCATGGAGTGTGAAACATACTGGTTGGCAAGAAATGAAAACTCTGGAGAGACTATTTCTAAACTTTTGCCTTTGTAGACACCTCTGGTCTGCTGCTATAAGGGAGTCATTGTTTTATTATTTTGACTAACACAGCACAGATTACAGACAAAAATAGAAATCGTGAAGTACCTGCCAATGCTTCTTGAAGTGACTCCTTTTAAAGAAAATATTTAGTTGGATATAAAAAAATAGCCTGATCAGGTAGCAATTTGTTAAAAAACATCTGGAAAATAAATGGAAATTCTAGAGATCAATAGCAGTCTCAAGAAGTGTGGATACCATCAATTTTACTCAATGGTGGGAGTCTTAGAACCTCAAAGAGGAAAAAGGCTTAATTACAGCGGAAATAAACCAGTTCAGGAAAAAATCATAGAAGTGCAGTGAGTTAGGTCTGATCAAAACCACACTGATGAGAACACTGGCAAAAGAAAAGACAGAGAAAGATTTATTGTGTCTATCAAGCAGTGAGTTGTGTTTCCATGGGCTGAGAATTACTGGAGTAAAACATTTACTTAGGAACATAGTGAACATGCAGCCATTATGCTGATTATGGCATGTTAGTAGAGGAAAAGAAATGTTTTTCAGGCAGAGATGGGTTATTGGACTGGGCTATATGATTGATTTCTTTTACTACTCTAGACTGGATTTCAAAGACTATACAGTGCCAGACATGATGCTCTTGACTGCCAGCTATAGAAGCACAACAAAGAGTAGGATACATCTCACCTGAATGTAACCTTTTGAGAGCATTGTAGATATGCACAGAGCTGGAACGAATTGCTTTCGGAAGGTGCTGTGCTTCACTGCTCTCTGCAGAGACTGCTCACACAGCTGGTTTAGTCTAGATGCCACTATCTCGGGCAGATATGTGGAGATGAGCTGTCAAAAAATTGACAAAATGTTATTGTTGCAAAATTTGAGAGGGCCCTGCCTTTCTTCTCCCACTCAGCTGGATTGTTTATTGTATTACCTTGTGCCGCTCTTCCTATTTTAGAACTATAAAAGGCTAAGATAGTTATTAAACTCAGTTTTGTCAGAAATAGGGTGTTTAAATGTTAATGTTTGAGTGGTTTGGGAGTTCAGCTAAGTTAACTGTCTTGCAGCTGATTGTTTTTTAAAGAGCTGCTCAGTTAATGAGATGGTAGTTGTAATAAGAAGGAGGGGTAGCTTGTAGCAAATAGGATTGTTGATTTGTGAATAATCTGAAGATACTATTTAATCAGTTTTCTAAAGTAAATTGGTCAACAGACCATAAAATAAACCTGTGTTAGGGGTCAGACTAACTGGTAAAACCAATGAAGTTATTCACAGTAAGGAGATAAGGCATGTCTGGGGACATAGTATGGAGAAGCTGAGGGAAAGACTGAAAATCATGTATTCCTACAAGAACAAAAAGGCAACCATCAGTATCAAAGAACTGTTTCTACTGATTATCCTGAATGTGCAAGACAATACAAAACTAAAACATGTCAAAGCAGGATATTGCTTATATTCAAATTCAGAGCCTTTTTGATTTACAACAGAAAGAACCCTTCATTGAGTTCTCTTTGCATCTGACTTAATTGTAAAGTATAGAAATAAAATTTTGGTCAAGGTTTTCATAACTTGTAAGCATTTTAATACATGGTAAAACATGGGACAAAACTCTTAAGGGTCACTGTATTTGCCTATGGAGTATTTTTGTTTTCTGAAGTTTTCTTATTTCCATGTTATTTTCAAGATACTTAGACTTTAAAAAAAACCCAGTGTTTTTATTGCTGCCTTCAGGTAATTTTTGCATTGCCTTATTGTCAGGAGACCGGCACAAGACAAACATAAAGAAAAAAAGTCAAGAACATGAACTGTACAAAATATTTATAGAAAACATATAGGAAATCAGCTTTGATGTTGCTAAAAGATCATGTGGCAAATGTAGCAATAGCATTGCAAAAATACTGCACGTATAAATCATTAAAAAGCAAACAGGGCCAGATGCTGCTGATACAATTTCAGCTTTCTCTAATGTGCGAGGCAGGTGCTTTCTGTAGCACGTTCATGAACATTGGTTCTGGATTTGTGTAATTTGGGACAAGACTGGAGCTTGCTGTATGTATGTAAAAGAAACCTAGCCAGAGTATGAAGCAAGAGATGGCACATAACCATGTGCCCAGTACCTGTGGGATGGATTTTGTGTCCACTTCATGTCTGTTGGAAAAAAACTTGTAGTACAACTGTTGGAGGAAAATATAAATGTTTGTTAATTTTGTTTTGCTAACCAATTAAATGTTTCAACTTTTCCTAATTTTGCTGAAGCTGTCTAACCAGCTTTATAGTAATTTGTTACCCTAGCCAGCACAAGAATGTTCCCTCCTAGAGCCCATGTTTAAAAGACATACCTTTAAAATCAAATTCTCTTTTCTTTGGGGTGAAAAGGCATGGGCTGTCTCCTTACCTCTTGAGACTACCTATTTCTGACAAATTAGTTTTAAGTTCTCCCTGCAGACACTGTGAGGATAGAATATCAGATGAGTTCTTCAAAGTTACTATGATATCTAGACTTTTGTCTAAATGTCTTGTAAATATTTTTTTCCCAATTTTCCAGTATTAATAGACATGTTGTATTTAAATTTGTAACTTTGTATGAAAATGAAAAATAAAAGATCGGATTTCGGTTGCTTTTCAGAAGAAAATATAAATGAAAGGAGGTAAAATTCTATTTAACAATATGACTATATAAACTTATGTGCATCTGAAAAAAATATTTTTTTTCTATGTATTAGCTCACATACTTAAATGTTAGAGCACTTTTGGAGAAAGAGCTATGGGAATAAAGGAACGGCACTCAGTGCAGCTAATATAAGGCAATGGTTGTGGTGCAAAGATGCCAGAGAATATAATAAAAAATATCTGTTGTGGTCTAAATTTAGTATTATCAGAATCTGGGGAAAATTATGACTGAGAAGTCAGTAGGGCAAGAACAAAGCCCAGTGCTGCAGAGAAAACTGTTGATGCCAAGCTAAATGCGTCTTTATTCACAGCTGATTCGGATCTGAATAGTAGTTGTGAAAATTGCTCTCTAAAAGTGGAAACCACCATCATATGAAATTTCACGTGGAAGCTAGAAAACAGGAAACAAGAGCCCCTGTACTGTCAAAGCAGTCCAAGTGGACTGGCCTCCCTTGTGATGTTGTTTAAATATATATGCATCTGTATTTACTAGGGGACAGCTGGGTTGTCTGTATGTGTGTGGTGGAAAGTTAGTGCAAGTCCATTGGGGACAAACATTAGGAGAGGTAAAGGCTGGGTGGCCATAGCCAGAGAATACAGTGATATGTGTCTAGTATTTAAGCAATGAAAAGCTTGGTGGTTTTGTCATGAAGAGTAGATTTTCCTAGAGTAAAATATTTTTATTGTAGATTATTGAACTTAAAAAGCTTATGTGCCTGGAATACAGGTCTGAATGTTACAGATCTGGAAAAGTTCAGAATTTAAACTGGTTATAGATCCTTGGTTTTCATCTGCCTTCACTTGTGATAAGGGCTTTATCATAAGCCCAGGTTCATATAGTTTCAAGATTGCCATTGTTCCAGATGCTGTTCTGCTTTTTAGGCCTATAGGTGATATTAAAGTTTTTGTTTGCTTTATGCCTTTTGCCTGTTGTTGTTACCTAAATAGTTCAGCCTTGATGTAAACTATTTTTAAGTCAAATGGAATGGTCAGTATTTCAGAGGTGTTTTTCTGAAATAAACATTCATTTTATATCATTTCATTATAAATTTCATTTATAAACTTTATAGCATTGAATTTCTGCATTCAAATTTTGCTACATCTTAACATTTATATTGACCAGCTTATATAAATTTCATCTTATTATGTCAGTAATGTACCACATAGTAATTACTTAAATAATTTTTTTAGTAGCTGTATATTTTATGTGACACTAATGCATCTTCAGATGTTTGATGACTATGCAGTTGTGCTTTTACACTGAAGCCTGTCAAAGTTTAACCTGAGTATGTTTTTTCTGAACTGGGCCTGAGCTGTGCAGAACTTTAAGTCTTAAACAGCCATGTCTGTACTTTATAAAGGTGGAGTGTATTGTGTGTTCACAAACTTTTCTGAAGTTATTATTTCAGGGAACCAATTCTTTTGATGAGAAAAGATACAGAGAGCAAAGAAACCATCTAATTAATTGAAAAGCTCAAAGCCAGGCCATTCCTCAGAAAAAGAAAGTCAGCAGGGAGCTTAACTTTTTGTTTATTTATTTCTATGTAGTGTCCGTTACCATATTTGTACACAGTGTGTAGTTTAGTAGATGCTGTAGTCAAAACAACAGTTATTTTCTCCATTACTCTGCAGGTTCCTCTAAGTTTGTAATATATTCAGTTGTTGGGGTTTTTTTCTTCCATTTAATATTCTTGGTTTATTGTTCATATGAAAAAACAGTCACTGGGGAGTTGGAACATCGTTTTTATTATCTGGCTGTTGTCAGTGATGGTGTTTGAAAGCATAAAATGTCTTGAGTTTTGTAAGCTAAGGCAATTGCACAGGAATCTTGATGATGAATTCTTGTTTTGACTCGTAAATGATATGGTATGAAATTCATCATCATAGTATCTAAAGTGTGCTCCAAAAAGAGGTTATTTTTCATTTAAGAAGCACTTTGAAGTGTACTGTCTGTTTTATGTAGTATCTCTTGACAAAAGAGCAAATGATAACTGGGGTGATGTTTTGCTGCTCTCTTAATATGATCCTCTAAGCAAAGCTTGGGTACTGTAGTTCAGCTCTTGGAGCTATTTGGGTGTCCTTTTTCCACTGGAAATCTGAGGCTGGTGAGAAACCATTACTGCACAAGTGGACTGTTCTGGCATTTGGAGAGCATGATTTGGTTTGTCCCTGGGTAAATCACTGTGTGCCCAAAAGGCCATCTGGTTTATCTGAACTCATCTTGCACTATGAAAGGGGAGAAGAATACTGGCATATGCTAAATAGAAATTAGAGCTAGCCAACATTCAGAATTTATTCAGTGCACATTTCTGGAACTAAACTACTATATAGTTTTTTCACAATTTCCCCACAAAGTGAGCATGGAGAAATGACTAACTGTCACAAAATACAGAAACTGTCTTCATGTTCTAGCTGTTGAGTTTTGCCTGGCAGCTGGGGCTCTGGGGGCCAGTGGGTAGCACTGGGACATGGCAGCCTCCAGAGGTAGTCTTCCAGAAGCCCATGTTGTGGCTGTCTGTGGTAATAGAGAAGGTGGCATCCTTCGCTGCCGGGTCAGTAAAGAGCCCCAGCCATTAATTTCAGCTCACTTAGAATGACCCTTGCTTGCAAACAAACAGGAGTTCCTCATAGAAGAAAAATCCTAACAGGCTCTCATTCAGGTTTGTAAGTGACCACAGTAACAGAGATCATAGAAACAGCTATAGATACAGAAAACTAGTAAATAAAATTGGCAGAATAGGAAAAAATGGGGGATTTATAAATGTATTACATCTAGGCTTATTTCAGGACTCTCTTCCAACTCTGACTTGAAATGCATGCATCTTTGTTTTAAAGCTGAGCTGAGAAGAGCTGTTTGAATCACTTCACCTGTGAGACTTGACATTTTCCCTTCTTTTGTCAGAATACTGTTGAAGTCGCTACCAGTGACTTTCCAAGTTGTGTATTGGTTCTAACTGAAGAATTTTGAAGACTGACAAATTCTCTAGATCCACACAGCTGTAGTTTTTTAATGGACCACTAAATGGCATTAGAATATCAAATTCTTAAACTCTTATCAGCTGAGGCAGAGCTCAATACCATTTAAATAACCTGAGAAAGTTACCTTTTTTTTTTTTTTCCAAAGGCCACTGTAACAACTACAATGTGCAGTTACCTCCTCTGATTCTTATGTAGGTTTCACAACTATTCCATTGATGTTCTTTTCCCCAGGCAGGCTTTTAGAAGATCAAGGCAGCAGATTTAAAACAAAGTGAATTAGGTATTTCTACACACAGTGAGAAATTTAAACTTCGCAGCCTCTGGTTAGAAGACGATATGGGTGCCAGAAGTTTATGTGGCTTCAATAAAGCAACTGTGAAAGAAAACCTCACTTGAAGCAATTAAAACCAGAATTACTGAAGTTCAGGATGTCTGAGAACTGTGGATTGCCAGGCCTGGGAGGGCATTAGGGAGGTACCACTCTCTGCTTCTGTCTCATTCTCTTCTACATATGTTTGATGTTGGCTGCTGTCGGAGAGTTTAGAGGGGCAACTTCCAGGTGACATTATGTAGCTACTCACTACACTGTCCAATACCAGACTAGTTCTACTTCTGAGCTATCTATGAGTAAATATAATGGCTGGACTTGTGGATAAACAAAAGAGCTGTTTTCTAAAACTACTTTTAAAGTAATTTATATTTTCTTCCAGTGAGTAATCCTCTTCCACTTATTGAAGTTGTGATCAATTTATATATATATGATCAAGGCACAGATAATAGTTACATATTTTTGAGCTGTTTAGCACAGGCATCTACTCTCTTAATTTGTGTGTGCATTATGATTTTAGAGGAAGTCTAGTGGTGTTTGTGCCAGAATGTGATGAGTAGTTTGTAATCAATGGGGACAGGCAATAATTAAAAATCCGTGGCAAAAATGAGACATACAGATGTCTAACGGTGATCTCTCTACACTTGGTATAGTAGCAACTTTAAGTGGTGGCCCACACTATCCTACCTTAGTAGGCAAGTTATGACCCTTGAATCTCATGAAAGACTTTTGAAGAAGGCAGTATGAGGCAAAGAAAGGAATGTCTTTATGTTTTCCACGTGTAATTGTTCTTCATCAAACTCTTGAAACACATACTCCAGAATTTTTATTTGACTGTTATCGCGAAGGGTACGAGGCTGTGTGAGGCTATGCTTAGATATTAGTGGTGGTGTTTTGGTTTGTTTTTTTGATGGGGAAATGTGTTTGTGAGTGGGTGTTTTGTCGTTTTCAGTGGAGTTTTTTTAAATGCCTTTGTGTAAAATTTGAAAAATACTGTATTTTTGCCTAGAGTTACTTACTCATTTCAGCACATCTCCCTTGTTCCTGGAAAAACACTTTGCCAAATTATGTGTGTATTTATATTCAGTAATAAGATGTGTCTAATCTGGCTCCTTTGTGATCTCTGTGTTTGCTGGTTCAGCATTTGTACCTGGGCAAGTGGCTATGCAAGCGGTATTTGGTAATACTGGAGAAAGAATAGTTATGTCCATTTTCAGAACTGTGTTCCTCGGAAAACTCAGAGCTCATTATGGTGAGACTGAGATGTAGAGGCTTGTTTCTGACAAGATGGGTACATCATAGTAGATTACCTACTGCTGAGGTTCAAAAATAGTTTCAGGTCTCAATATTACTGTGTCCTGGCTGTGATGGTGAGTCAAATATAACTGGTTATGAAGTAAATCTCTGTGTCTTAGCCTTCACATGACATTTTTTCCAAAAGAAATGCCACTACTTCAGTGTGTTACAACCTTTTTTACTCGTTTTCCACATTCCATTCCAGTTGTTAAAATGCAGAATCCATGTCCTAGTTCTTGTCTTGCGAGGTGAATCTCAGTTTGTGTTTGGTGTGACATAGGTGGAAATCATTTGAGCCATTCATGGAAGAGTCCAACCTGGCATCTTTCTCTTGTTATTGACAGTTAAAAGTCTGTGCATATGACTTGATTGTGGCAGTGTGTAATATAGTTCTTGCCAGAAACCATGATAAGGCTTTAGTAAAACATCTTTTTATTTCTGTTTAACATGAATGTATAAGACATGCACTATAGATCTTTCGTAAGTTTATTTCTGAAGGAAGATGTTTTTGCTCTTGTGATTTGTTAAATAACTTGCAGACTAACAAGAGGTTTTGCCTGGAGGAACTGGTGCTGTATATCTGTCTTGCCCTGGGTGGGCGTGAATTACATAAATATAAAATGGTCTGCTTATTTTATTCTATGGATGAATTATTCTCCTTGGTTAAAGACCAGTAACAGTTGATCGATCTCTCCACAGAAGGCTACTGCCAAGGTTTGGAGGTTGTAGTTAATGAGTGGCTTCCAGAAACTCCTCCACTCTTCTGCAAGCTGTGTTGCAGATGGCCTGCACAGGGTAGTTACAGGCACAGCTCCCTGATTCTTCACAGGACTGCTATTTAGAGTTATTTACTTAAATATTGAGAACCGCAGAAAATGATGTGGAACAAATATTTCTACTACCAAATGAAGTCTTTGATTTCCTTGATTGGAGGAACTTACATGGTGCCAAGCACAGAGTATTAGAAGACTAGAAAAATACCAGGTTTGGTGTGTTTTCTATAAAACAATTAGATTCCTAAGATAGATGTATCCTTTCTCTTGTTCATACTTTTCTTGTTGCTGTTAAATTACATACTGTTTTGCTTTAGCACCTGACACTGCCTTTCATGCATTGCTTGCAGTCCCAGTAGAGCTGAAAAAGCTGTACCTTCGTCCAAGAATTTTGCTTACTCCCTATTTCTGTCTTCAAATTTAATTAGGTCCAAAGAGTCTGAAACTTTGAAAAGAAAACAGCAACTTATTTTAAGGAGTAGAATGTTTGCCTGCTTTCTGCCTTGTCCTCCATCCAGTTTTCCCCTGCCAGACTATCTCGGCTGATGCTGGCTGCCCGTTGCAGTCAGTGAAACCATCTGTGGCGATGTGTTCGGCCAACATTCAGTCATCTCGTGTTAGCTGGCAGGTAGCGCGCATCTGTCTCGGTGGCCATTTTATATAGTTTCTGTACGTGCCACCGGCACGCGTGGTTTAGGTATTGCTCTCAGCTGTGGCTCAGCATTCGAGGGTTGGCTTGCACTGTGACTTCTAAGTCTTCCTTTTCCAACTAACCATATTTTTCTCCGGCTTTGAGGTTTGGGTCTTAGATTTTGCAGAGTTCAAGGGAGATGGAGTGGAAAGGTGTTTTTATAGCATGTTTGTGTCTATAAAAATTTTTGGGTTGGCTGGGGGCTTATCTAGATTCCAATTTAGACTACATTCCAAGTTTATTTTTTTTTTAAATTTCATTCTTACTGTCATAAGTTTCAGTGAATAATATCTGCCTTGTATGTTATCCCAAGTGTACTTTCGTCCTGTTTTCATTTTGCTAGCACCATGAAAAACAGGCCTACATATTAAAGCTTATAAAAACCAGAAAAGGTGATGATACAGAAACATCATTCACAATTTCACATTCTAGTTTATCCTAAGTCATACCTTCTTCCAGGGTGTTATCAGAGAGGCAGGACACCCAGCCATACTACTGAGCATCTGTAGTCTTCTCACTGACATTGTATCCTGGAACTGATGTGTGCATTGAGGGTGGGAAGCAGGAGGGGAATATGTGGTACCTGTTTTTGATGTTTACATAAATTTGCATGATACTTAGGCTCTTGGTATTCTCTGACATCCTTTGTTAAACCCATTATTCAGACCTTTTGAGTCTCACCTGTTGAGAATAAAACTTGCACAGTTGATGCTTGCCTCCTTTCCCACCATTATGTGTGCATTTAATTGTTTTCTCATGTCATGGGTAATAGGTGAACTAGATACAACTAGATAAAATGTAGTTGGACAAGCTGTATAGCGAGCTGTGTGCTCAGAGGAGCTCTGCTGGACATACAGCCTAGCATCTCAGTCTTCACAGGGATGTCTAGCTTCTTCCCTTCACATCTCATGGGTCTCATATTTTGGGATGGAGAAAAGATTCAGGATAATGTTACAAAGATAAACAGATATGTGGAATTGTGATGGGCATTTATTTTGCTGGAGATCTTTTTGGAAAGTTTAAAACTGCTACAAGACTTTTTAGTTGGTTTGTTTCTCAGACTGGTATAGGGAAATCTATGCTTCTAGCTGTTTGAATTAGCAGAAAGGTGATTAGGTATAAAAGGACTGAGTAGTTTTGGGTGGCTCTGTTAGTGAGTACAGATTACTACCTGTCTGGCTTATTTGGCAAGGAGATAGCAGCATCTTGTGTGATACTTCTCTGCATGCACAAGGCAAAGTAGTTAAATCTGGCTAAGGAGACACATAGCCTTTTTTTTTTTTTTTAAGTTCTCCTCTTTTTCCCTGTCC
>JANIJG010004737.1:0-12803 GCA_024611175.1 Megaceryle torquata | reverse complement strand
AGTAAGAATGAAATTTAAAAAAAAAATAAAAAACCAAACCCTAAGGTTTTGCTCCTAAATATGTGGAGCTTGAAAAATTTAGTTTTAGGAAGATAAAAGCTAAAAAAAGTGTTTAAAACTGTAATACTTAAGGTAATTTGTTAAGAGTGACCTAGTGAACAAATAAAACTAATAGAGTTTTAGTAATAGGTTAATCTATAATGAGTTTAATTCTAAAAAAATCTCCCAAAGTAATGCCATTTTAGGCAATGGTGTTGTAAAGTCAGGGAAACTCGGAGAACCCAGTATCTGTTCTCAATTATCCTGACACATATTGGGATTAACTGCATTGAGGAGAATAGTTTGGTGCTGATAATATGCCATGGCAAAATTTCTCTTACTGAGAGTCAATCTTCTTTGTATTGCTCTGGTGCAATACTTTTCACTTTACGTAGGATGACTTTGGTTTCCTGTCACTTTGGAAAAGTGTGTCTATATTGGATACTTTTTTTTTTCTTCACAGTGGAAGAAAAATATGGCACAGGCAAATTGCTGACAATTTTTGTTGTTTTTAAAAAAGCATCTTCATTGTGAAAATGAGGTAAAATGTAACTAAAATATGTTTAGAAATAAATGTAACTAAATAGAGTGATACTAATGCAAAACGAGCCCTCCTAGTGTGAAGAAACCACATCTTAAGTTTGTTTTTTTTCTAATTCAACTTAAAATCTTAGGAAATAAATTGTTAGTGAGCTTGTTTTTTGACATAATATAGGGAGCTTGTTGTTGTACACTATGTATGCTGTATACAAATACTCCTCTATTAAGCTTTTGTCTTTAAAGTACTCGTGTTTTGAGTGTTTCATCCAGCATCTGATATTAAGTAGTCTGCTCAATATGTTTGCTTTTGAAATTGTATTATTTAAGATTACAGGTTATATAGTTTTAATTATTCATGAAGTGGTTTTCAGATCAGTGCCAATTTTTGTGATAAACCAAGTATCAGGTTGGGATATTCCCTCCAGCTCCTCAGTGATGGTGCTCCAAGTGTCAAGAATGGTTGGGAAGTAGCAGCAGAAAAAAAATTGAGTTTGTGTGGCAGTAAGAAAAGGGGATGAGCAGAATGTTATTTGATCTGAATTCTCATGTACATATTCTGTAGCATATGTACTATTGAAAAAATAAAGCCATGTAAACCTTTGCTGATAGGTGAAGTTTTATTTCTCTTTGCAGTGGAATCAGAGAACAGCCAAATTACTCTCTTTCTATATCTGCATTACTACAACAGGAGCTTTTGTGCCTTTCATTGCATATTGCATTTTCCACTAGAAAAAAGCAGTAATTAAAAAACCCAAAGATAAAATACTCAAGAAAGAGACATCAGGCATTTCACAGTTAATTCCGCTGCTGGGTCTCTCAGCACTGTATAAAATGTGAATATTCTAACTGAAATAAACAAATTGGAGTTTAGAAATCAATTAGTTATGTGCTTCCTTTGTTCTAAGATTCCATTTTCAGGCTGAAATAAATGTAAGTAACAGATCTGGGTATATTTTTAGTAACTTTACATGCTAGCTGTTTGCTGATGATAATTAGAAGTAGTATTAATATTCTGATTTCCATGTCTGTGTCTAAATGAGAATTTATGGAATTTTTTTGTCACTCTACAGCTTATCAGTTTGCATTGCTGTATTGGATTAAATTTTCTTTTTTTTTTTTTTTTTTAAGTTACTCTTGAACAAATGAGTAGCAAACTCATGAAACATTGTTAGAACCAAAGTGGAACAACCCAAAGTAACTTGAAATTAATTGTACAGGTTCTTAAATATTGATGAATTCTTCTTTGTGAGACTTGAGTAGACATTGGTGTGATAGAAAGCTTGACTACATAGTTTACTGAGATTAGGTGAGAAGATGAATACTACTTTTAGTTTAAATGCAGTTTTACCTTTCTTGTGTACTGTGGGGAGAAGGCTTGATTGGAATTGTTAATTTTATTGCAGCAGTAAAATTTAAATTATTTACATTGCTTATATTCTTTAGGGTACTTGCACTCTTTAGTTTTTCAGTAGGTAATTTGAAACTTGGAAAATGTATATCGAAGTGAGATTGTGAAAGATCAAAAAGAAAATGCAGCACTCCCCAGCTTAAGACTGTTGCACAGGGCAGACATTTAATGGACAGAAGTTTGTTTTTAAAAGTTAACAATTTTTTTTTATACTATATCTACTGTGATGAATTTAAGATCAGACTTCTTGATTCAGTCACACCTCCAGATGTAAACTTTCTTCAGTTTGCAGGGAGGTGATTGCCTTTCAAAAGTCCATGAAAAGCTCAGAATGTCATAGTGTTTTCTAGAAAAACATTGTTAGAGGAGACACAATTGGAGTAATAATATTGATGATTTTGATGCACGTGATCTCCTAAGGTAGTAGGGGATAAGGCAAACATTGAAAAGGAGAAAGAATTTGTGTTGTACTGCTGAAACTACTTCTGCCTTGCTCAGCCTGATGCTTTGCTCCAAAAAAGGTGGCTCCAGTTTCCACAGTGGAGACTTCCCTCATCCATTTCCAAATTGTGGAATCCTGAATGTTGAATGGAAACTGAGATCAAATCATTGAACAATTTAGGCTGGAAGGGAC
The DNA here is from genome assembly GCA_024611175.1 of Megaceryle torquata. Taxonomy (NCBI): domain Eukaryota; kingdom Metazoa; phylum Chordata; class Aves; order Coraciiformes; family Cerylidae; genus Megaceryle; species Megaceryle torquata. Next base: position 10,182 of record JANIJG010004737.1, on the reverse strand, counting down.
CACGGGAAGTTGTCTGGTTCAAGCCCAGTCAAAGCTAAGCTGACTTTGTGGTTAAATGCAACTTAGAAGTCAGTTGAGGTGCTGGGGCCTTTTCCAAGCAAGTTACGTTTAGCTCCAAGGGTGGAGATTTCATAGCAAAGCTGCTTGTTACAGTGCACAATTACCCTTTCTGTAAGATGAGGGTTTTTTGTCCTGATACCTAGTAGTAATTTTCCCTGTTTCTTGTATCTGGTGCACTACTTTGGCTGCCACAGTGTTACCATGCTTGTATGGTGTTCCCTTCTGCCTGCCTGCTTGCCTGAATTGGAAAGGATGGTGAAGGTTTAGTGAGTTCATCCGCACAGTGTCTCAAACATCTGTAGTACTTCATAAATTCAGATTATTTAGCTGCTGTGCCAGTCATCTTGCTGTGGTAATTTGGTATTGTTCTTGAAGCAGTCATTCTTTAGAAATAAATTCCTAGAGTAACAAGAGATAGGAAGGAATGTAATGTACCTTCCCATGTAAAATAGAAAGCACACAGCAGCAGCCACATGAATTGCATCAATATCAAACTGTTCCACTGCCAGCATTGTTTATATCATTGCCTGTAAATTATTTTTACACTTCCATCCTAAATCTTTGGTACCTCTGGAGCTGTTGCTGAATCTTTTCCAATTATCCAGAACCTTGTAACTTAATATGCCAGAGTTGTAAAATATGGCTGTAAAATGCAGGGTTAATAAAGAACTGCATAAATGAAAAGTAGCGAAAGGTGCCTGAAACTTGATATTCTGGCTAGACACTTCTCTAGAAGAGATGCTGGAATTCAGTTTGGTAATGAGCGTGTAGACCGAGATTAGCAAAACTATTTCCCAGACACTCTGGGAAAGCAAACTCATTTAGACATTAGGAGTGTAATGGCTGCTGAAGTAAAAACATGGATGTCGGTGACTGGAAAAACAACTTCTTGTGGCTAATGATCTGTATGTTAGAGCTATTCAACAGGCACAATATATATGAAAAGGTAGAATATTACTTTCTCATTGCCTCTACATTCAGTATGCATTTGTTAACATGTTAATTAAATTGCAGTGCACTGCTCCTGTAACATTAGTAGATATAGGAGCACTGAAAGCCTTTTGCCAGACCATAACAACTGAAGCCAAAAGTTACATTTACTGTATACAGGCATTTTCCTCTGTCAGAACCCTACTTTGTGTGTGTTGAAAATTGAGTAATGAATTTGGTCTCTTTACGTTCTATTTGAATACAAGCATCTAGAATCAAGAAAGTAATTGAGACCTGCTTAAAAGTCTTGTGCTGACTTAACTACTACAGGATATTGAAAAATCGGTATTTTCAGGGAATGAATAACTCGAATGTTTCAATATTGGTTTTCTTCCAGAACTGGAAATAAAAGTCAGAAGTAAGTTGTGATCTACTAACTTTCTCGAAATAATATGTTCAATTTTGTTTTGCTTTCATATTGCCCAGTACTCGTAAGACTGACACTCTACCAGTTCTCAAAGGTGGAATTTCCAGTCTCTAAGATGGTGTGGGGGGGGGAAGTAGTGAGAAACCATAATGAAAACATTTATTTTCCAGAAATAGTGTTAATGTTCCCGTCTTCATGAGCTTAGAGTCTGGAAGGCAATTTTGAGCATGTTTACCTCCAGGACTGAACCTCTCTTACATTTGCCTCTGAACTTTTTGGAGGTCTTAAGACAGATGTTTATCACCCAGTCAGGTTATTTATGGCCTTCAGACCCTGTCGAGTGATCTGTGGCTTTTTATGACCTAATGCCACCAACATCAAAGTTGTGTGTATGGCTGTTCTAGGTTGAGGACCCCAAGAGTCCTGGGCTCTTTGGTTCCAGGGTCCTCTAACTGGTGATGCTGACTTAGAGCTGTGAACCTGCAAGAAGCTTAGGGATTCCCATTTCTGGCTTTCCATGGAAACTAGCAGGAAAACAGGGAGGCTGTTAATATTATTTTTTTAAATTTATTTATTGTTTCATGTTTTTTTAGGAGAAGCAATTTTTTTCTACTCGGAATTTCTTTCATAGTGAAACTTTTAATACTTATCTGTACATAAGGCTAGGAAGAAAAATTTCAGATGCACTTTGCTTCTTTTAGAAATGTTCTGAAGCCCTTTTTAGCAGCAAAGTACAGCAAGCATGTTCATTTCTTCTGTGTCAGCATGAAAGGAAGGATGTTGGCTATGATTCCTATGTTAATCTGCAGTTAAGAGACTCTGGTTTTCTTATTAGTAGTTCCAGTCTGTGATCTGACTGTGCCTCCCATTGACGAATTACAGGTGTGTTATGATTCATCTCCATTTCCCCTTCGTAGGAGTTATTTGATACATGATACTCTTATGTTCCTCTTTAGTCCCTTTATGTATTTGTTACAGTCTTTGTGAATAAGAACAATCAAAATGCCCATTCCCTAATTTTTCACAAGTATAGACTGCACTATATAATATGTGTTTGATTAACATCTTGATTTTTCTTCTTAAGGATTTTATTCTAAAATTAACCTTTGGATTGCAAATGTGTGATCCATGGCCAAAAAATGTGTTTTGCTGTCTGGATAAAATAATTCAAACCTGAAATGTCATAGCTGAAATAGTGTACTTGTCTCTTCTCACTATCTGGAGAATCAAATACTGGCTTTAGTCAAAATGTAAATGAATTTGCTTTTTTCACAAGTTTGTCACATAATTTGATACGATTATCCAGTTCTTCTCAAAGGAAGTTGTGCAGCGGAACTGTTCACCTCCAGGGCTAAAACCAGAGCAGATTGATATCTACTGGAGATTTTTAAGGTATGCCAGTATCAAACCCTTCCTGGCTATTTCTGGCTTCAGAACTCATAGTTGTTTTTTTTCCTGACAAATGTAAAAGAAACTTGAATACAGTGTTGAAGCCAGTGGATCTGTGCCAGCTTAACAGCAGCTGAAAATCTGGCATAGATTTTACCTAGAAATGCAAGAAGCATAGATGAAGACAGGATTTGTGTTGCTAAATACAGGCTGCCCTGAGAGTTCTTGGTCTGAATTTCTATTTAGGCCATGTAGCAAAAGTAACAGGATGCAAGATTTTTACCAAAACTACCCAGTGAAATCAATAAACATTTGTAATGTTCAAGAAACACAGAACCAAACCTCTTTTATTTTGAGTTGTCTGAAGATAAATTTCTTTAAGGAGATCTGCTTCTAGACAGCAGCATATATCTACGGATATATTTTATATACACTTGCATATGTAAAGATCTATGTCTGAGACGTACTCCTACAGACTTTCACATGTGTATAAAACATTTGCAGCTTACGCACAGATAGGTATGATTTGTAAATGCTGAGGTACAGACCTAAAATAACAGAATTTTCATTATAGACAGCTTTATCGCGTCTCAACATAAAATTTCAAGAACAAGTGCTAATGTTGAAACTGGCTATTAACCAAAATGTTTGCTGTCAAATTAAGTGTTCCCATTTGAGATGATAAATGGAGACTACATGGCTGTAAGCTATGGCTTATGAAAAATAATTCTTTGACATCTGGCTCTTACATCTGGTTTTATAATTGATGCTTCAGAGCAAATGGAATATGTACTTTAAGGCTTTGTTTTTAATTAGTGTTCAGAAGTGTGGATTTCTGCATCGTGTAACTATCAGACAGCTACAGAAGTCTGAAAGAAAAGGCTACAATTCACACCAGTACCTTCAGGTATAAAGCCATATAAATACTAGTACTTTGCATTTAACACTGGGCAGCACCAAACAACATCCAGGGAGAGAAGGAGGGGCTGATTTTAGCACCTGATCAGTGCCTACCCCAGTAATACCGAAGGGGATACTCTTTTTCTACTGAGCCTGGTAGTTTTATCTTTACTGTTACCATTTTATTTCCATGTATTTAAGTTAAAGACAGTAAGGAAACCTGTGTCAGAAGATTGTCCAGATCATTGAGCAGTAAAAGACTCTTTCCTTTTTTTTTTTCTTTTTTTTCCCTGCCTTTCTACTGACAGCATCTTTAAAAATGTGAGCAATTTTAAAGATTGAAAATGGTCTTGCATTTTGGCAGTGCTTCCACATAGGACTGCTCTCTGGAGTAGTCTTAGTGACTAATCACCTTCCTTTGTGACTTTTTCAGAATAGGTCCTGCAAGCCACGTGCAAGCTTCTGGTGCATTTAGTGAATTGTTTATGTCATTGTTGCACAGGTGAAAAGTTCTTGTAATACATCTAAACATTGATATTTTTATAAATATTGCTGTATTTCTTCTGCATTACAATAGCACCAAAAGATGAACTTCCACAGTGTGTGGCAGCAGTTCTAGGCACGTAGTGGGAGATACACTGTCTCAAAGAGATTATAGGAAAATCAGAAAAAGACAGACAAAATAGAACAAAGTGCTTGTTACAACCATAGATACACATATTTTCAATTACCCTTTTCTCCAATTAGTCGTTGCTGCATCTAAAGGTATTTGGAAGAATAAAACTAGATTCACTTTACGCATAATGTGCATCACTTCTCAATGTAGTTTCTACCCAGGAGACCCCTAAACTACCTGTTTATTTATCATTTAATTTCAGATGGAGGCCTAGAAGAAGTCGAAGTTACAGATTAAGGAAATTCTGAAGATCAGATTAGGAACAGTTTTTTACGTTTCATAGGTGACACACAGAGAGTCAAAAAGAAAAAATGCTTTCTTGATGTCCTCTTCCTGTCATTTTTGATTTTATGACATATTATTCAAAGTGTCCCAGATTAAAACAGGAACAAAAAAGGCTGAAGAGCAAGTTAAGGCCTGAGGGGGCTGCCTCACCAGAATGCAGTTAGTAGATATAGTAATGTAGGAGTAATGTAGGAGAAGCGGTGATGAGCAAGTTGGGCTGCTGCCTGACATGCCCTGTGGCATAAACTACTTTTACTGGGAGGCTGTGGGAGAGTAGGTCCACACCTATACATGTCAATTGGTAAAGGCTGGCCAAGACATCAGTCCTAATATTTGCAGTGATGTTTACAACATCAGACATTTTATTGTTGTATCAGATCAATGAGAAGTCTACATTCATTGTCAATAGGTACATCCTTTAAATAACTGTATTGCTTTTTTTAACTAGTGTTTTCTCAAATTTTTAGTGACTGTATTTTTACACAGCTCAGGCTCAGCCTGTGCTATAAATTTTCCTAGTTTTAGGTTTATTAACTGGAAACTGGCAAAATAACATCCTCCGCTCCTCCCCGTTACTGAGATCTCATTGCCAGCAAAATGCCTTCTGTATCTATCTCTCAGCAGTGAAATGAGACCCGTTGTTACCTTTGTTTATATCTTTATTGGATGGTTACAGCCGTTCAAACGTTCTCTCTACAAGAGAGTCTCATGGTATAGATTTGTTGGCCGACAATTCTGTAATGTAGATGTGCCTTAACCCATCCTATCTTCCAGCAATACAAGTGGCCACGTTTTGAGAGCATATTAAAACTGTCATGTGTATTTACACTAACAGACATATGCATTATAGATTAGAAAGCTTCATTCTTGTGTAAGTTCCTCATCTTTGAATACTTATATGATCATATACTGAAAAGCTTAGTTTCTCAAAAATAAATTGGGTTCTTAGTAGTACTGAGATTTATCTCATAAAAGTCCCCATGCTGTTAGTCATGTGGATTTATGAGAAGTACCTCAATACTGAGGAAGATCTGTACGTCAAGGAGAAAAAGTCAGACAGGGCATACATGGGGTTTTCATCTTGATGAGGCTGGTCAGTGGTTTTTTCTGATAAGTCCTTTGCCAGCTCCAGAAACCAACCTAAGAAATGGGAAAGGTTCTCAGGATTTCCACTAAATGTTAAGCTTCTACTAAGAATGTTTTATATTCTTTGAGTTTTCCAGTGATTATGCTCTCCCCTTGTTGACTTGTATATTTTTGGCTTCTTCAGTGCACCTAAAAGAAGGGATGGTTTCAGAGAGTTTAACAGGGAAAGTGCTCTGTTGTGCTGCCAGAAGCTGTGAATAGTATATATTGTTTCCCAGATGTATGAAATATATCCATTTTATTTTACAGTACACAAAGAAAAATTTTTCATAGCTTTGCAGACAGACCAATTAAATGCAGTTCAGACTTGCTGGGTCAGGGATGGCGGTTATGTGTTACTGTCAAAGTCTTACTGGGATTGACAAAAGCACTTCCTGAAGTTTCCTTTGAACTGAGGAAAGAAAACCTTTCCCTGAATCAATTTCAGTTGCTTTTCTTTACATTTATCAGGGTAATTGCTTAGAATGAACTTTTAAATATCCCTTAAAACACAGAAGCTGAAATAATGCATTAAATTGACACCTTGTATCCAGACAGATAGAACTGGCTATTACAAGGTACAAGTGTAAGACGTCTTTCCGTAGGTAATTATGTAGTGACATGCTTACAAGTAACTAGTTCTTAAGCCTCATGTCTCAGAGGTGATTGAAGAATGCAGAATATAAAATTCCTAATTTTTTTGTTTTTTCTTAAATCCTGTGTAAAGATGTCCTTATTCTCCATAGGTTGTTTTTGAAAGATCCACTTTGTTCAGATTATTGCAGAATATGCATCTTTTAAAGCAATTCTCCTCCTTGGATATATCATAAGTGGTTCTAGGTAACAGTTTTTTGGTTTGTTTTGGTCTTTTTTTAAGCAAAAACCTTCTTAGAGGTATCAGTATATCATCAAACAAACAGTGGTACTTCTTTCCAATGGAGTGTTGCCTTAAAGTGCAGGATTACAGTATAATGACCACTGAGTTCTCTTCACCGATGTCTATTTTGAGAGAGTCTAAAGAAAATGTTCTATTGATAATGTGATTACAAATTTCAAATTTACAGAGTTTGAAATCCTAGCTTAAGTCAAAACTACAATAAGTGAAGTATATACTCTTTGAAGACTTATTTTCTAGTTCCATGTCAAGATCTTTCTAATATCCATTCCTTCATCCCAGTTTTTGGTCACACTTTCTTTTCTCTGGTTAATTTAAAATCTCCTTTTGTTTTGTCTGTTCTTTAATCCAAAGTATTGCTGGCTATAAATTTCAAACACTGTCATTTGCTTACAGCTCATATAATATACAGCCAATGCAAAAGGAAATATAAATTATTTTAGTAATAATCTGGCCTTCCTACCTCCCTGTTTAATCCAGTTAGACCATATGTGTAGTTATCTTTTAAGTCAATCCAAGAATATTTCAGAGAAAGAGAAAAGGAGGTCATAATGTATTGTAAGACCTTGACTTAAAAATTGTTTTCAAATAAGACCAGTTCAGCACATAATGATAACCATGATAGGTTTCGTCTGCCTACAGTGGACTCTAGAGGAACAAAAATCTGAAATTTTTTTGGGTGTATTTGAAAACTAAAAAGCCCTCACTTAACCTGTGTGCGCAGTTGAGTTGTAAGTATTATTCTGCCTTTCAAATTGGTGAGGCTTTAGGTTGACAGCTAAAATGTATTTATTGCTTTCAGTAAATATTTAAACTTTTTATTTTACTGTTGTAGTGAATTATTTGTTTAACCTTCAGTCTTATTTCCTGTTAGGGTAATATGCAGGATAACTCACTGCAATTCTCTGCAGTCAGGCAGTGATCCTACATCTCTTACACCCACATTTTGCTTTTCAGTAGCATGACGATCCTCCCTAAGCCATGGCTGTTTTCTGCTTTTATCTTAATATTTTAGATGCCCATTTTGCACAAAGTGAAGAACTGGTTTATGATACATACACAAGTCCTTGGAGGGGCATTTTGTATACATGTGTTGAAGTGATAAGTATAAACTGTTTCTGCTATATAATGAAACTGCAATGGTATGTGGTTTTATACATTGAATACACTGTACAATCATGTACAAAATATTTATTGTTATCCAGTAGCATTAAGTGTGATAAAGTGAGTATGTGGGATAACAGAATAATAGCAAGTGATTGACACACTAGAGGAAGAGACTTAGGTGAAGTTTGCAAGCAGTGTGGTCAGTCTGAATGAGCTGAGTGACTTGAAAATGGCTTTTCCACAAATGGAAGATAAAAGAATTAATGAGTTCATGTCATGTCTGTCTAATGGATCTATTTATACCTTCTACAGTCAGTCTCAACTGGTTCCTGAAGTTGCTAGGTAAGATGTGTAGAATCTCAGTATTCAGATAATTTTCTTGTTATCGAAGATACTGAGGAGCTAACACATCAGAAATATTTGAAATGTTTTTGAAAGACTCTTGTAAGCACATGCAATATAATTTTAGATGGCTCAAGAAACAGTACTATTTAGGATTATTTCCTGTGAGTTCGGGTGTTATTTGAGCACACATTGACTCACTCACTGGCACTTAAGTGAATTAAAATTCTAATGATTTTCATTCTGATTTAAGAAAAAGAATGTATTCTTTTCTCATGCGGAAGTATTGCACAGTACACAGATACCAACCATGACGAATAAGTGCCGAGCTTTGAGAATGTTTTTCATTGAAATGTAAAATTTTTCAGTTGGGTCCAGGTCTTTCTCTGTTTATAAAGCACCTAATAGAGCAGAGCTCTGATTCTCATTAAGAACCTTGGGCATTACTGCTGTGAGAATAAATAATAAAAAAACTTTTATTGACACAATGCTATTTTTATACCTGTTCTTACCCTATGTCTTCTGTTATTCTTTTAAGTTATCTGTATCCTATTAAAACATCATGACTGGATTTTTCCTGTCTTTATGCACACAGAGGGAAGAAATCTTTCAGGAACTGGCTGTTGCTTCCTTTAATTAAAACCCTGAGAATAACAGGAGTTAAAAAAGTTTAGGTGGTACACCACTGTAACACAATTGATTTAACATCTGAGGCTATGTCTGTATTGCTCTCATGCTGTAAACATGGTGGTCGCTTCCCAGCAGACCTTTCCCATGAAGGTTATTGGGATGTGCCTAAAGAGAAGTAGTTCTCAGAACAGCCACGTCTGTGGCACATGACAGCATCAAGGATTGCCTTTGCTCATGTATTGCCTGTGCAAGCCAAGCGAGAATTAGGGTATTTCCTCATTCGTGCTTAGATCCCTTTGCAAAGAGTGGGGAGATGGTGCAGACGGGCCCTGGAACTGCTCAGGGAACTTTCAAAGGAGAGTTTATTTTTGTCCCTGAGAAATGCAGTTCACTGCAATCTAAACTGTTGGCAAGGAAAGGCTTCTTTTAAACAGCATCTGATAAAACATGTATTTTTAAGTATACTTTTATCTGTTTCTGATCAGAGTAATTAATACTGGAAGTTGAAATTACTTTTTCCTTTGGATATGCAAACTGTTGATAGTGAATATACTGGTTCAAAGTGGAAGCACCGCTTTTCAAAATGAGCTGATTAATTTCTTATTAAATGAAATCAATGCAGCCATTTAAAATTATATTTTAATTCTTCATTATTTTCTAGATTTTGAATGGAATGGAGGAGGACAACATTTTGAACCCCCTTCCTAAGGAGAAATATACCTCCTGCTCAGCCATCGCTGCCTGGTTGAGCAAGCTGGAGACACATTTCAATCCTCCATTCCACAGGTACTGGTACAGGGCTACATATGTAGCCATCAGTAGCTTAAAATCCACCCTGCTGGCTCAGTGTTCCTCTCCCTCTCACCCAACTGCAGCTGCTTCACCTGATGGGTCTGTGCTTTTTCCTCCATTGGAAATGCAGATTGTTTTTATTTATAACCCTCCTTGGAACATGGAGTAATGTCCATTGGAAACTGATGCAGCTCAGGCTCCTCTGTAAGAACTCTTGAATGTTTCCCTTTTGGACTCGGATGAAAAATTGCAGGTTTCCATTTTAACGAAAAATGCTCTGTAGGGAGCAATCTTAATCTGCAGGGGTAGAGTATATGACTCAAAGCAAATCTTTTCCTTCTTTAACTTCTGTTGTTCTCATTCTGTTTTGCTAAGGCATTTTAGTCTCAACTGTATTTTAAATGAGGGAATCGTGAAGATGAGAACATACTGTAAAAAGAGAAAAAAAATTGTAAGATTTTGAAAACCCCTATCTGTTCTACCTCTAGATTTGGTAGAAAGAAGAAATTAATCTCTTTTATTTATTTCATATTTTTATTACTAATTTATATAAATAGATTATTTATTTAGAACTGGGGTCCAAAAAACTCTATTCAGGAGTGAATTTGGGGCATGCCCTGATGT
>JANIJG010004736.1:0-14753 GCA_024611175.1 Megaceryle torquata | reverse complement strand
CCCCCTCCCCTGCTGCCCACGCTGCTGGGGGTGCAGCCCAGGGTGCCAGTGGCTGCTGTGCTGCCAGCACACGGGGCTGGGTCACATTGAGCTTCTTGTCAACCAACATCCCCAAGTCCTTCTCCTGGGGGCTGCTCTCCACCCAGACTGTATTTGTACTTTGGGTTGTCTCAACCCAGGGGCAGGACCTTGCACTCGGCCTGGTTGAACTTCATGAGGTTGGCACAGCTCCACCTCTCAGGCCTTTCCAGGTCCCTCTGGATGAATCCCTTCCCTCCAGCAGGTCGACTGCACCACTCAGCTTGTGAAAAGACCCAATGGCACCATGTCCCCATGCCTTGGGACTGCAGCCCAAAGTCTCACAGCGGAGGGAGGGCTGAGCTTTGACATCTTCATGATGAAGCAATCGACCTGCAGCCAGCTGATAAGCTTCTGAGAAGCTGCAGCTCGTGCGCTATCTCAGTCGAGGTTTGTTAGATGCTCCCAGCTAAATACCCCAAAGGTTTCATCTACGTGAGGCCCAGCAGCACCTTCTCTGCAAACAAATGGTCTGGGCTCAGAGCGGTGACTTGTAAAGAAGGAAATATCCACTCGTTTTACACCATTCCCCAGAGTTTTTGGAGCAGGATGCCACTGAACACATCGCCATCGCATCGGCTGGAACACAGCCAGGCCCCAGTGTCCACCGCCCCTCCAGGTGCAAAATTCACCTTATTTCTGTAAAAAGCAGAGTTTGGAAGCGGGGGGGGGGGGGTTTAGGTGACTCATTTCCAGTTGCTCGGGAATCCGCAGAGGGACGGACGGACAGACGGGCAGAAGGACCGCTCGGGCCCGTTCGCTCCGTGAGGATTTTCCAGCGGTTCTCGGAAGCCCGCGGCGCCCACAGCACACGGCACCCCGGGGACCCCCCCCCCGCCCCGGGTCCCTCCTCACCCCGGGGCCCCGGCGCCTGACGGCCAGCGGCCGGCGCTGCCCCGCCCGCGGCTCCCGCGCAGAGGTTCGAGGTTCCGGGCGGTGCCGCGGCGGGGGCCGCCCCGATGGCCCGGGGCGGGCCCGGGCGGGCCGGGGTGGGTGGCGGGGCCGGGCTCCCTCAGCGTGCCGGGCCGCGTGTGGGGCGGGTCCCGGCCGGGCCATGCGGAGCGGAACGTGACCGAGGCCACCCCCGCGGCCGCCGACCCCGCCGGGAAGGCTCCGCCTCCCGTCCCCGGGGTCGGGGGTGGGGGGGGGCCGCACGGGGCCGGGCTGGCGGCCAAGGCGGGCCGGCGGCCAGGGCCTCCCCCGCGGGCAGGGCCGCAGTCTGCCCGTGTCCGCCGGCCTTCCTGCCGCTCCCCGCCCCCGATGGCGGCTGCCAGCCGCCGCCGCGGGGTTTTCCAGCCCGTTCCCTCGCCCCCGGCGGGGGGACGACTCGAGCCCCGCTCCCTACCCCGGGGCGTCCGCCGGGCCCTGGCCCGTGGGACTGGGATGGGTCGTTACACGGGGGAAGCAAAAAAGGGTATAACCCTCACCCCCCCCGTATCCCGCTCCCCGCCAACATAAACCAGCTGGACTGGACTCTGTGGTGCCAGCGCTGCATGTTTATGAAATAAACTTTTTTTTTTTCTGCCAGGATGTGGTTACGCTGCGCAGCGCAGAGGGATTTCTGATGACCGAGTGTGACAGGGTGGGAAAGGTGCAGAAAAACCCCCATCACCAGGCAGGTCCCTGCTGCTTCACAGTACAGTCCCTGTCCATTTCTTGAACCCGCTGTGGGCTTTTATATCAGCCGAGTGTTTCGCCTTCGTTTTAAAGCAAAATACAAATACAGCGCTTTCATAACAATCCCAGTTTCGCCGAACGATGAGATGGTCTCATCGGCAGCGGGCAGAGGAGGAAACATCACATCGCAGCTCGCCCAAACCAAGCCGAGCTCCCTCCCGGGTGACCAACCACCCGCAAACGTGCGGGTTGTGCTGAGCTTGGGCACAGCTTGAATTCTCGAGGACAGTCGTGCGGAGTGTGTTCTTTTGGAAATGTTGAGCTCACCTTTCGCGAAGCGCGTTCCCCGGCGATTTGGGGAGGTGCGTTAAAATAGAAGAACGTGTGAGACCTTGTTCTTTCCAAAAGGCCTGAGCGTGCACTTGCGTAATAGTCAAACGTAATTACATTAGGTTTTACTTCACAATAGTAATAAAAAAGAAAATAAGTTTCAGTTAGAATTTCACTTAGTAGAAACTAACCTTGCTTTTTAACACTCCATAGTTAATTCTACTTAAAAGTTTTTCACTTACTCGTGGAATGGACTGTTTCTCAGGCAGTTTATGATTAAATTTACTTATTAAACCATGCAGTTTATTATTTTTCCCTGCAGCAGAATTGCATTTACTTGGGAGTCTAAACTGATCCACTTGACTCGGGCTCAGAAAGATGATGTGATTTTTCCAGACTGAGTCCTTATGTTGTGGTAAAGTTTATATATCTGGAAGCTGGGGGGAGATTGATGGCTACAACATAGTGTCTGATGGGCCAGTGTCCATTAGTGGCAGTCCAGGCTGGCCATAAATGCTTCTTCTGCCTCAGTTGGTGCATTAGCTTGGTTCAGCAGGAACTGGTAATTTAGCACTGTTGCCCAATCAATTTCTTGCTTCCTCTAAGAAGGAAACGTTTCAGGGTTTTTAATTCAGTGCCTCCTAATCTGCTGCAGGTATTGCATTTCCCCAGTAGAATCCTGCCAAAAAAAAAAGTATCAGTCCATCTCTTAAATAAAATATGCGTGATATATAACGGATGCCTTGTGCAAACCTCCTTTGACACAGACGGAGCCCAGAGAAAGCGTTTGACATTCTCTCTCTCTAAAAAACAGCATGTAATGCAGTTCCAATATGTTTGTTCCAGTAATAAAGGAAAAAAGTGATGATCGGTAACAAGAACCAAGTGAAAAACAAAACAAAAAAAAACAACAACCCCCAGCACAGTCATTTTTAAAGTCAAACATACAGGTTGCAGGGAGAAGATTTTTTTTTTTTTTCTGCCGTGTTTTCACACGACTGGGACATCAAGGGGGTTTGAAGAAATTGCCACTGCCTTTCCCATCCGAAATAATCACCAGTGGGTGAAAACTTGGGTTTGCTTGGGCAGGCGTTGCTTGCCCGATGAGGACACGAACCTTCTTTTCCCTGGTACTGGAGCAGTTAAACCTTATATTTAAGAAACCTACTTTTTGGTGAGGTTTTGTAAGGGAAATCACTTGTGAGAAAGGAAGTTCAGTGCCACGTGGGGCTCCTTATTTTAAATCTTTCTTTTAAAATGTTTCAGCAAATGGTTACTCCAGGTAGCAGGGACTTTTCCAAATGCCAATTTGGCTTAATTGTACCAGTTCTTCTATTTGCTAACTACTTTTTAATATATATATATTTCTGGGACTCAAATTTGCAGCTCCCAGGATGGTGGCTTTACCCACAAGGCAGAGCTGGCACCACTGGGCTCAGACTCGCCCTGAAGCTCAGCACCAGCCCTTCTGTGGGTGCCCCGGTGCCTTCCCAGCCGCAGGGTGACTAACAGTGAATGGTGTGAGACAACCGGAGCAAACCAGGCTCAATGGACAAGAACAGGCAGCTCTTCCTCTAGAGCTGTTGGCATCTATGGAAAACAAACTGTTCAAATCTACCGATTGCATAAGAAGTGGATCAGTCATCTGTCTTTGTATTGAGCAGGAAGCTTTCTGATAGCACAAGAGATGGCAAATCCAAATACCGACTGGTGGGGCAGAGAGGTGATGATGACGTGGAGAAAAGAGGCAAAAATCTGTAACATCCCATGCCAGGAATCTCCCTTCCCACCAAAACACGTGCAGAAAAGAAATTGTTAGCGCAGGCGTGGAGGGGAAGGTCAAAGAAGGTCTGCAAAATGTTTGACCATTTAGGATTTAAATAGCTCCTGTGCAGTTTGTGTGCAACATGTCAGCCCGATGCAAATTAGCGCTGCTGAGTCATGGCCAGAGTGGGGGAAAAAAAGAAGTTAATTTAAAGTGTGACCTGAAAACTAACGTGAGGGAAAGAAAAAAAAAAACCAACAAACCAACCAACCCATCCTTCAGCTTTTGCATTTTGTGTGGAATGTCTATCAAGGAAAGATTAACAATTTAAATCAACTCTTCAAAAACCCAAATTGTTGTAAATAGCAGATAAGGAACAGCAAAAATATTTGTCATCTCGGCATCTTTCAAGGGCTTAAAAAAAAAAACAAACATCCCCGACTTCTTCAAATCAAAAGTACAGCTGAGAAAAAAAAAAAAGCTAAAAATCTGAACAAAAAATCTGTAAAACCAGCTCTGGATTTGGTTTCTCTAAATTGAGAATGTATCAAGGAAAAGGAGCTGATCATTTAAGTCAAGTTTAAGAGTTAATTTCTCTAAGTATTGTGAGGTTTATTCTGCAGAGGTTCCGGTTTAAGATTTAAACAACACATCAGTTGGATGCCTCTGCAGCAGGTTTGATCCTAACCCCAGTTTTCCCAGTGACTCAGGACGCAGAACGGTGCTGGAGGCTGCTTACAGCTCTGGAGGCACTGGGGAGAAATGTTGCTGTGCTAGCCCAGAAAAGCAACTTTTATCTGTCCATGCAATTCCCCCTGCCTGGCTCACTGGGAGCAACGTGGCCTCTTCCCAAAAGGAGACGGGTTTGGTGGCAGGGGGATGGATTCGGAGCGAGGGTTGTTGCTGCCCTGCGCGGCTCCGTCTTGCGCCCCAGCGCATCGACACCTGCTCTCGGGAAAGGTGCAAAGTCCTCATCGTCATTCTGGCGTCACTCGGGCATTTATCTCCAAAGGCTCTGGCCGTTTGGGAGCTAAACCGGGGCAGAGGGAGGGAGGTGGGAATGAGGACTTTGGGCTGAAACCGTGGCCACACCAGCAGGACTACAACCTGCAGCTTATTAAGGCCAGCACTGAACTTGTGGTGTTCAGAGATGCTTTGCCACCACCCTTGAACTTAGAATCATAGAACCACAGACTGGTTTGGGTTGGGAGAGACCTTTTAAGGACATCTAGTCCAACCTTCCTGCAGGGAGCAGGGACATCTGCAACTAGAGCGGGTTGCTCAGAGCCCCAGCCAACCTCACCTGGAATGGTTCCAGGCATCAATCACCTCTCTGGGCAACCTGGGCCAGGGTCTCACCACCCTCAGAGTCAAAAATCTTGTCCTCGTATCTGGTCTAACACACTCCTCTTTTAGTTTTAAACCGTTACCCCTTATTACAGGCTGTCAGTGCCTGGCACAGCTCTTTGCTTAAATTCCTGTCTTGGTTGGTCTGGTGGCTGAGGGAGCACATCGTCCAACAGACTGGGGTTAACAAGTCTGTTTGAAGCTAATCTTCAGCCGTGTTGTTCCGTACCTTTTGCATCCTTCTGCTCATACATTTCCCTGTCAGTTTCCCACTTTTCCCCCCTTTCAGTTTTGGTGAGCCCCCCTGAGGTGAAGGCTGTAGGAGAAGCACAGAAGCATCCCCGGCCCAAGGCTGGGCAAGGGATCTGACTCTAAGTGGGTGTTAGGAAACAAAAACCTTGAGCATTCAAATGAAGGAGAGGAGCAACAGCTGTAGTGGAGCTTATATTCTACTGATCATGGGACTTTCAGTTGTTTCCCCTCTGTTTTTCAGTAACATGTCTGGTGGTTATAAAATGAGCAGTATTTATCTGACCCAGGAGTCAGAGACATTACCTCATTGTCACGGGGTCAGTGGCAATTAGACTGCAAAGCCCAGCCAAGCAGTGCCGCTGGGTACAATAGTCTGTGGCAGGCTTAACCTTTACGGTCACCGCTGCTGCGCGGGGACAGCCCAGCAGCGCATTACGGCCCCGCGAAGCCAGGCCTGGCATTTTAATAGTGAGGGCAGAGCAGAAAAGGCCCTTTCCTTCCACAGCCCATCCCAAAAAGCTCACGCATGCTTCTCAATTAAAAGGCTGCAATATACTCATTTGGGGAGGATTAACGGGTTAATGGTTTGTATCAGCTCTGTCTTGGATTTGGAGGTAAAAATTAAGTTCGTCCCCCCAAAGAAAGGTGTAGTAAAGGCTGAATGTAACACAAGTACAATAATTTAGAGCCATCAGTCATCCCGCAGTTACCATAAACACGATGCCCGAAGGTTAAGAGCCAGGTCAGCAGCTGTGTGCAGCACAACGCGCTCAGCAGGGAGAGGCGGCCGAATTTAACCTGCAACCGGAGAAGGTGACTGCAGCGGGGTGACAGCGAAGCGGCTGTGCCCGCTCCTGCCTTCCATGCCAGTCGACCCCTGAGCCATTTAGAACCAAAAGCAGGGGCTTTTCCTTTCTGGAGGTGGCAACTTTATATTTCTCATTTGTTAATCTACGACTATTCATCGTGTGCACTTCCTATCCCCGTGTGACAGATTTGAATCACGGGTCTACCCCATGCAAGCCAAACCGTGGTAGCTCTGACTTTAAGAGCAACTCACTTTCGGATAACGCATTGAACAGTCACCCCAGATGAGAGGGCTGAGCCGCCAGATGAAGGATGCTGATCGCCAGCTTCCCGCTGTTATTCATTATTGACTGAAAGGGTTTGTCAGGCTGGGTGGGCAGGATGCTGCGGGAATGCACGCAATAGGAGCTATGCTTCATCCTGGCTGGCTGCCAGAAGGGCTTTCCTCCTCCATGTTGTCACTGGTCCCTCTGATTCATTCTGTCTGCCCGGTTTGCTCTTCCACGATTTCATGCATCTCCTCTGGATGGGTTTTTGGGTTTTTTTTTTTTGTGTGTGTGTGGGGGGGTGTCTTTTTTTTTTTTATATTCAGGAAAATTTAATGTTCTGCCTGTCTATTTATTTTTCCAATGTATAAAATTTGGGTTTGGCACAGACTGAGAGAGAGCTTCTCCCAAAGAGAGAAGCTAGGAGAGAGGTTAAGGGGTAGCACTGCAGGTATCTCACACATATGTAATCTTCCCTTTTGCTTTACAATTTTGATTGCTCAGAATTAGGATGAGGATGTGGGTAAGGAGCAAGACTTCTCCCTACCGTACTGTCAGATTGAGTACTACAAAAAGACTAGGGACTAGACTCACAAAACGTCCAAAAAGCAAAACTCCAGCTGTTTCAGTTTTTACCTTGGAGGCACCAACTCAAGCCTGGAGTTCGATGTCTGAGTTCCTCGACAGGCAGTGGGGAGAGAAGGGTGGCTATATGTGGGGGGCCAGAGGGCTTCCTCCAGTAGCTGTCAGGGAGGTCTAGCCTCTGGTCAGCTGCTGACATGCTCTGAACTGCTTTTCTCCACACCGGATTCAGAGCTGGAGCTCTGCCCAGGGGCGAGGTGGGAAGCAAACCGCAGTACACGTGGGCAGCAGCATGAAAAAGCCACCCAGAGCACTCCCAAAGTGGGAACCAGGGGCAATGCCCTTTCATGCCCAAGGAAGATTTTTATCTACTTCTTCCAGGTAAAACCTCTAACTGGCAAGATACCCCAGAGATAGGAGCTTCGTTCCTCCTTGTGTGTGTACTCCTTTGAACCCTGTAACACTTGACTCTTCCCCAAGTTCAGGTAGCACGCTGCTCTGGGGCACAGCAGCCTTGCTGTCCGTGCCTGCTCCAGGCAACAGGTCAGGATTTTTATTCATTATTCACTAAAATATCAGTGCTGTCATCAATCTCTCTTCAGTCCAACGAATGCTACCAGATACAAAGCAGAACAGTTTCAGGAGGAGATGGTGGCACCCTCCCTGCTCTGGGTGTGGAAGCGGTTATTTGGAAGGTAGGCACCACCAGAAGTCAGGGGCTGAACCATTAACATTTCTAGTGCCTGGCTCTGCTCCCTGCTCGCTGGGTCCTTCCATGCTCTCAATGGGTCTGACCCCATCCTGGATCTGAAAACGTGCACTTGATTGGATCACACTGATGACGGCTCAGTGGCTTGGGCACGTGCAAGGTGTGAGGCACAGGGTACGGTCAAAACCTGGACTGTCCCAAGGATGACAGTAACTAGGTGTGTAGGAGCTGGCTTGGAAAGACACTCCTGAATCCCTAATAGCACTTTTTTGGCAGATCACTGCCGGGGAAGGGGCTCTAAGTGACAAAGATGTGTGTGGTCTGTCTCAGCATGAACAGTTGGACGTGAATCCCCACCTGCATTTGCTCAAGCTCCCCAGGCATGCCAGTATTTCCCATAATACTTGCCCTTGGCTTGTGCCTGCAGCGCCCAGGAGCTCATCTGGGTTCGAGCCTTTGGGCTGGAGCACCCCCAACTTTTTCTGACAAAGGTGTGGGCTGCCCAAAGCAGCAGCACCTGCCTTGTGCCCTTCAGGGACTGCTGGCAGGGCACGGCCAGGAGAAAGTCCCGATGGCAATTTCTTACTGGTGATGTTGAGGACATGTTAACTGGTGGAGCGTTCCCTCAGAAAATGGACTGTTCTGGGGGCGGTGGTGCAAGCCAGGTGACCCTCCTCAGGGCCATCCACCCCTGGTATCCTCTGCATCACTGCCAATGCTGTTGGCTCTGTGCAGAAGAATCTTCACAGGGCCATGAAAAACCTTAGGAGCGGCCGTGATGGCACTGACATCAAAGGCACTGCAAGGAACCTTCATTTCCATCTCTCTTCTCAACATCTACATTAAGCGGGTTTGGGAAGCCACCATTTCCTTCTATTCCTCCCACTTCCTAATTTTAGGGAAAAAATAACCCCAACCAGCCAACAACCCAGCAAGCTCTCATTGCCAACCACAAACGCACACCTCTGGGAGAAAGGCTCCTTGATGTAGCAGAGCGGGATGTCTGGGAGCACATTCAGGACGAGCCCATCAGCAGCATTTCCCTGCAGATGACTCACCCTGTCTGAGGTTTTCTGTAGCTCAGGTCCTGGCTCCTTCCAGACACGGAGCAGCCCTGGGTTTGGGGGGTGTCTTCAGGGCGAGTCTGGATTTCTGAGGCTCTGCATTTTGGGTTTAGATAGCTTAATTCTCTTGTCAGCTCTAGGTTTAAGCAGGCACAATCCAGATCACACTGCAAAATCCTCCGAGCCATTGCGTTGACCTTTTGTACTTGAACGAGATTCAATGGCTGCAAGAATTGAAAGTAAAGGCACTTAAGTCCATCTACCAGTAAAGGCTCTGGCTTTGCAGTGTGTCACTGGGACACCCAGTCTACACCAAATTTACCATCACAAGGAGATGTTCTTCTTGAAAACATGGTGTGGTTTACCCACCAGTTATGGGGTTGGACACGGGAACCACTGGGAGGTACTCTGTGATTTGGATCCTTCAGGTAGTTGTGCTACTTGATTATAATGGTTCCTTGGTTTATGAATAATGAATCACCCTGTGATTAAACTGACGTGAAAACTCCCAGGGTGGGTAAACAGAAGCAAGCTGCAATTTTTAACTACTTTCAGGTATTCTGACACTGAAGGGATGCAGTTTTCTTTCTGCAATTTAATTGTACGCAATGTTTGCTCCCATCATTCATAAGTAAAAGTTTCTTACAGACTTAACAGATTGTGTTTCCATCTCTGTCATTTAAAAGTAGTATTATGGACACAAGCAAAATGGAAATCATAGCATCGCATCTCCGCTATTTAAAGTCATATTGAAACACATGGAACAGATACATCATTCTGCTCCTCACAGCCTTCAGATTTGGTGCTCTCTGTATTTACTTAGCACCAGAAAAGGAAAGTGAAATCAAACCCGTTGCCTCGACAAGCCCCGGGAACAGGCTTACGCTTTTACCCTTTGGAGCAGGTACCATTTCCAGGCAGTGGAAGGGCTCTGGGCAAGTGAGAGCTGCAAAGTCATTCCCAAAATGAGACAGCAGACAGAAAGGAAAAACAAAAGTTAAAAAAAAAGGTCTGAGTGTTGGGGTGAGAAAAGCCAGCTGAGGAGGACTAATGGGTGAGAAAGGCGAGAAACAGATCTGCAGGATCCTTCTAGATGGAAAGGCTGATTTAAAATGGGTCTGGCTGTTCCTGCTCCACGGTGCTCCTGGGGAAGCACCTGCCTCGAGGCAATTTATCCAGCTGTCAGCTCGTTTCCACACAGACCACGAGTGCATCCTGGGATTGTGGCTAAGCACAGGGTGGTTTTCCCATCTCATGATTATTTTTGAAATTTCAGACCTTTTTTTCCCCATGTTGCACTGACTCAAACCACTTCCATCTTTCCCACGGAGAGCGGAGCACAGGAAGAGGCGGCTCCAGCGGCCGGCAGAGCAGAGATGTAGCAGTGGCTTCGCACAGCCAGGGGACCTCGGAGCACGGCCCATCACTGCACCCTCATCACACCCAGCAAAAGCTCTGGAGATTTTGTGCGTTTTCCTACCAGCAGTTAAGGTCTCAATAAATAGATATTTTCTGTTTTCCTTCTGCAAACGTTTCTAGGTGCAATTCCAATTGCATCTGTATTCAGATTTCTCCAGAGTTACTTGGATTTGGTCAAGAGTTACGCTCATTTTTAATTTTTTTTTCCCCTCCAGCCTTAAATAATTTCAAGGGTCCCACTCACGCATGTAACTGCAGCAGAGAAGCACTGCAAAGAACTCATGAGAGCACAGCAGAAGGAGGCTAGGGGCTCCGGTACAACTCTTTGGCGGGGCATCTCCTGGCTGCATTTCAGAGCTGGATTTCTATATGACTAAGCACACTGGCAGTGGTGTGCGACTGCATCTTCAGAGCGCTGCTCCGTATTTGCCTTGCCTTCCGCAGTTCGTCTCAGTTGAATAAAAAGAAAAAAGAGGGTTCGTACGCTACGTGCTGACAAGACTTCACTATTATGGATGGCAGGAGGGGTGTGAGGCTCACAGCGCAGCCGGGTGCTGGAAAGATATTTGTCACTGCAGATTTTGCTTGTCATATGCAGAGGTGACATGCAGATCTCCCCTCTGACAGATTGATAGTCATTCTGAGATGCATCCACCCACAAAAACCACAGACATGCTGCTTTACTCAAATCTTTACTTTAACCACTACTTTGTGATGCAAAACTGGTGGAGTTTTGGGTACTTTTTGTTAAAAATGAAGTCTTCATAGGGGTTTTCCAGCATCCTTGCTAGTTACTAAAAACAAATTGACATTAGCCTACTGGATGGGACAATTTGGTTTACTTGTGGGTGGTTTTGACATTCATCTCGTTAACATGTTTAGTCTGAAAGAAGGTTGGAAAGGTAGTAAATAAGAAAAAGAAGTACAGAAGTATGGCCTGTCTCCAGAAGTTCTTCCTCATGGCTCAGTTTAAATTCCGGATTCACATAGGTGGAGGCGTTGTCCTGACTTTACTCCAAATATCATCTCGTAGTGACCAAGTTCAAAGATTAGCAACGTGGGTCCGTCTGTAAAAGTAAACTCACCATGTTAATCACAGAGGTTACACCCTACGCTGTTCAGGGCCAGGAAATTCACAGTTCAGGACCAAACTTCCACCATGGCATGTGAGAACCTGGTCACATAGGCTCCAAGCCAGGTCGTCTCCAGTTAAAACAAAGAGCCACCCAAATCAGTCATCAGGAGGCTTAGGGCTCCTTTGTGTCCCAAGCTGCAGCAGTTACCCGACGCGGTCCTTGTAGTGGATGTTTTGGCACCATGTGCTGGTCTGAGCTGGACCAGCACTAATTCTGTCCAGTGATTTTACTGGCAGCTCAGTCTCTTCTCAGCCCCTGCCCTGCCTGAAGTTCAGGGCAGGTTTTTGCAGACAGTCTCTGCTTCCAGCAGTGATCACACTCCACGTTCAGAGCTGCTACCAAGGGGTGGGGGGTGCAGAAAGGCTCCTGCTTCGACTCGCTCCTGAGCAGACCGAGGTCACTGCTCAATCTTGTGACCCACAGTGGGATGCAGGAAGTAAGAGGTGGCACCTGTAGGGAGAAGTGGCCAGGACAGGGTACTCCAAACCGACCAGTGAAGGATTCCAGCCCATGTACGGTATGGTCAATGTAAAACTGAGGGAGCAATGAAGGTCAAGCCTCTTCTTCAATGGCTGGCATCCGAGGAGGACTCTGTCCATTCTGCCTTCAATCCCAATCCATGTGTTCCTAAATCCAGTTCCTGAACCTAGCTCCTAAATCCAGTTGCTGTCTGTCACTGAATCCAATCTGGGATTTCCCCATTGCCCCCTCGACAGCATCAGTGGTGATGGTGACGTAATTGCCAACAGGGGGTTGGGTTTGATACTGGTTTTGTATCTATTCGTAGGTATTGTTATTATTATTTTCATTAAAGTGGTTTTAGTTTCTTTTCCAACCCATAAGTGTCTCTCTCATTCATTTTCTTTTTTCTGTTGGGGAAGGGAGAGGGGTTAACAGAGAGTGTCTGTCCCTCATCTAGTGGCTGGCCCAGCCCTAACCCTTGACACACAGGTACACTTCACAGGCATCCCTTCCACACCTCGCTCTGGGTGATCCTGCAGCCGTCTGGAAGAAGGGCAAGCGTGTCTGCAGAAGTGCAAAGAACACACACGGCAACATCTCCAGATACTTATGTTGGAAGCATAAAAGGGAAAGTACTCCAAATAAGTTTCTCTTGTTCAGGAATACAATGGGCAATTTCAAAAAACCCCTATTAAGCATGTGTGTAGGAGCATTTCCCATTCTGGGAGACAAGTTGAATTGTTACGTGGAGCTATATTATGACTTTCCCACCAGGATACCAATCAAGACCCCATTATGTAACGAGGTATCCATCACACGCGCCCCACGGCGAGTCCCCGCCGCGAGCACAGAGACTGCAATCCCGGCTCCTTTGTCCTGCCCTCCGCCAATTTGCTGCAAAATTGAGGACGGGGTTTCAATTTGCCATTGTGGGGGAGCTGGGGCCGCGGGGCCGTGGCGGTGCTTTTGGAGCAGTTATTTGCATCGCCTTGATTAGCACATCACCTGCTTCGTTAGCGAAGGAAATTCTCATCCACAGACTCAGCCCATCATGCAAATTAAAGAATACACGGAGATCCTTCCCCTCTAGGACTTTCCATTATTAGCAAAATGGGTAGATTCTTTTTGTTCCTTCCTCCTCGGAAGGTCGCTTTCATTTTCAACCCCAAATGAAAGTTCTTCTTGAAAAGGCAAAATAATTGTCTTCCCAAACTTTAAGGTACAGCAGTCCTGCTTGAAGAAATCAGATTCCAAACAAAGACATTTCAGGTGTGTGCAAGGCAGCTAGAAACCCCCCAGTTTCAATCTCGCCCTTACACTAACTGCCATCGGTCAGCGTCACCAAACCAGTGATTTTGCTGGGTATCAGGGAAGTGTTTTTATAGCCAAAATGTTCCCCACTGTGTAGGACTCAAACCGCCTGGGCTCAGTTGAGCGGTGCCCTCTCCTTACATCCTCAGCAACCATCACCTTCACTCTGATAGCACGAGGCATCTTCCCTTCTTCATCCCTTCCTCCATCCCTGTTTTCCACGCCACACAACCCCAGCTCCTCACAAGTCACCTTTATCCAAATCTAGAAAACCACCTTCTTTCCCCCTCTGGCATAGAATCACAGACTGGGTTGGGTTGAAATGGACCTTTCAAGGTCAACTAGTCCAACCTCCCTGCAGTGAGCAGGGACATCTGCAACTTGAGCAGGTTGCTCAGAGCCATGCACACCCGCACAATTTTTTCTGAAGGTAAGACCTTAGAAGGTCCTCAAGAAGGGTGTTAGGGGCACCAATCAGAGCAGAGCAGGCACTTTCTGCACATACTTGCACCCTGCCCTACACCCAGGAGCGAGTTACCTTCTTCCACAGCAGCACCCACCCTCTCTGGTGGTCTCTGTCATCCCAGGACCCCCTCCAGAGAGGTTCTGCCTAACCGGCTCCTCTTGCTCTCCACCCATTGCTGAGCTGGTGGTGCTGAGAGGAGCTGGTTCCTCCTGGCCAGCACCTGGGCTCTGTCCGTGGTCTGCAAGTGCTAGTTTTGTTCCTTGAAGTTATCTTTTGATAGGTGTAGCTATCCCACCCAATTAACAGCTCACACCAGCCTCAACTCTACCGAAGGATTCTGCGTGTTCAGTTTGTTTCTGATGTCCCTGAGAAATACTACAGCAAAGCCTCTGCAGAAGTGGACAGTGAGAGCCACGTACCTCATCTTACAGCATCTCCAGAGGTGATGCTCAGCATCCCCTGCCTTGAAGAAAATCAAGGTTTGTTACAGTTTCTGGTCTCAGGTTTTGGAGGTTTTTCTTTTCCAAAGTCTACAAATCGTTAAAAAAACCTTTTGTGATGTCAAGAGATACTCAGCTTTTGTGGAAAAAAAATATCTGAAATGGGCTATTTAACCAGATCGCTCACACAGCTTTTCCTTGAGGTCAATGACAAGTTGCCATGGGGTGCCGGATCTCCATCCAGAACTGGAAAGCCTTTACACAGGCATTAACCTCAGAAGTTACAGGGTCAAAACCACTGCCAACCAGAAGAGGGTTTTCTCCATTCCTTGCCTCTGCTGCCATGGCTGGCAGAGGAATCACACAATCATGTAGGGTGGAAAAAGCCTTTAAGATCAGCAAGTCAAATCATTAACCCAACCCAGCCCAGTCCACCACTAACCCATGTCCCTCAGCACTACATCTCCATGGCTTGGAAACCCCTCCAGGGATCACGGGGACTCCACCCCTGCCCTGGGACAGCCCTGGACAACCCTCAAGGGGGCTGAAGAAATTGTTCCTCAGCTCCAACCTAAACTTCTCCTGGGGCAACTTGGGGCCAGTTCCTCTTGTCCTGTCGCTTGTACCTTGGGAGCAGAGCCTGACCCCCCCTGGCTCCAGCCTCCTGTCAGGAGCTGTCAGAGCCAGAAGGTCTCCCCTGAG